>SRPV01000738.1:0-14609 GCA_018360135.1 Claviceps sorghi | reverse complement strand
TTTTTTGTATTTGCTCTCAAGCCAAAGATCGGTATGCCAATGCGTTGGCGTGCTATCGAGCTGCGCGGTTTTGGCTCCTCCGTCTCGGAGTTGCCTCGCGCGGGGCATGGAGGGGCAGCAAAGTCGTAGCTTGTTCAGACGGGACCTCACTGGTCTGGCCGCTCATACTCACATCTTGAAGTTGCCGCCGACAAAGAATTTGCGCGCCATTTTGGGAGATTCTGCAAGTGCACTGCCGCTATCGTAGGAGAAGATCGAGACGAGTGGTTACGAGCTTGCGGCAAGTCGAGTTTTCGAAAGGATTGAGAATGGGGACAGAAGCCGCATGAAGACGAGGGACCACGGCTGGATGGATTCGTTGCGGGTTCCACATGTGTCCGTCCAAAAAGCTGCGCACTCTCTCTTCTCCTCGGGTCCCCAACAAGGGGAGCATTGGATGGAAGCAGACGTCGCACTTGGCCACCGTAAAATACTGTCGGGTGGCTGCATAGTCACGCGTTTTTCTTCGGTAAACAGCTCATCCGTTAGGACGCACGTCGGCGCTCAACCGCGGAGGACAAGACGCTCGGTCATGCAGGTCGGGGCCTTTTCCGTTTTCATCTTCATTTTATATTTCATTTGTTATTTCTACCAAAGAAAAAGAAACGGACCAGTCAAATCAACGGGACAAACATCGGCACGAACAAGAAACACAAGAACAAGCTCTGCACTCGAACCCGCAGCCGCGTTTTCTCAATTTCACGTGGCTTCTGATCAATTCGAGCACCTCAAGGACTCGAAACCCCTGGCTCCTGGGCAGCCATGGTCACGTATCACGCCCGGCTTCTTTTCCTTTCGGCGGCCGCCGAACGGCTTCAAGATGGCCCGTAAGCCGGGAACTTCCCGTAAGATCCGTCGCAGGCTTCGGTCCTGAAATACCCTCCGTCCTGGCCCGTCAATTCCGTACCATTTGGAGCAGTAATCTTTACCGACATGGCAACGTTGCCTCCCTTGTCACCCCAAGCAATGCGCACGGGATAGTACGTCCCTTTCTCCAGGTGCCTCACAGTGGTCGTCTCATCGCCAGGAGGGGGGATGTAGGTCCGCTCGATGTCTGCATTGGCTCGATTCCAGCCGCTGTAGGCGTTCTGTCCCAGCCAGACAAGAGCAATATCATCTGCCTGTCCAAAGGTAAAGGTATAGTTGCCCGTCTCGGGCGCCAGGAGAAATCCTTGGTGGATGACACAGGCCAGGTTGGTGCTCAGGGGCTGCCCGTAGAGGCTCTTGGGGTCGTTGATGAGCAGGCTGTTGGTTCGTCCATCGTGCTCCGGCTTCTGGCTCGTGAAGGAGGTAGGATCGTACTCTGCAAATGGCGGTGACTTGACGCGTCTCCAAGTCGGGGGTCCTCGCCACTGTGCCCATTCGAAGCCAGGCTGTCCGCACGTCGGTGGTTTTGGCTTGCATTCTCCATCCCCACACAACTGGTCGACGCCGCAGTCGGAATCAATCGAGCAAGGGCCGCATTTCTGGTCCTTGCAGATCTGGGTTGTTTTGCAGTCCGAGTTCTTGGTGCATTCCGGAGGAGGGTTCGTGGTCGGCACGCAAAGCCCCTGGACGCATTCAAGGTTGTCGCCGCCACAATCTGGGTTGGCTGTGCAGGCCTGGCATCTGTTGTCTTTGCAGACTTGACCATTGCACTCACGGTTATGCTGACAACTGACAATCGCCTTGCACATGTGGTTCTCGCAAACCTGGTTCTTGCCGCAGTCCTCGTCCTTGGAACATCCGCCGCAGTTTTCTTTGCACAGCATATCGACCACAATATGCGCGCTGTTGGCGCATTCGCCGAGACTATCGATGTACTACGGTCCGGTTAGACGGAGCTACCATCAAAACCCGTCTGTGTTTGGCTTGGTCTAGCTTGAGGCATACCTTTTTGAAGAGATCACACAAATCACCTTTCAAGTCTTTGTCGTCAATCGGCGTTTCGCAAGACTGTGCGCATAGTTTCTGGGAAGAAGGTCAACATAGACAGCTTCGTGAAGTAGTGATGCTTAGCTCCATACTTCAATATCTGGGGGTAAGTGGTCCAAATCACAATCGTGTCGCAGCGACTTGCATATCTTCCCCAGCACTAGAGGGTTTCGCGGGTACAACGCAGACCTTGGCTGTAATTCCTGAGCCATGACGCCATGAACCGCGAGGGCGACAAAAATGCTGGCACAGAAAAGTGATATTTTATCCATCATATCCACGAGCTTCCGAAGTTGAAAAGTTTTTCGCCTTTGTATGAGATCAACGCGTGCTTTGCTCTTGGTATTGTAAGCCATGAATACGAATCGTAAAGGCGAATGCTCGCTTTTAAACCTCGGCCCGTCTGCAGCATGTCAATCCCTGATTGATTTTCTCCTTACGTTTTCTCAACAAAACCATATCATGAGCCGAGACAGGATCACGCAGCGAGGACCTTGCAGCACAAGTGTGACAGCTAAACCATCTCTCCTACCTGCTTGTACGTCCTCAGAAGAACATGGCCGAGGTTGATTTCAGGCTCTTGGAACAGTACCACATGATGGAATGTGGAGGGTTACGACCAGTTAGACCGGTTCATGATTGATGGAGATCTCGGCTGAGAGCTGCAGTTAGACAACCAGGTCATACAAGATCCTGTACACGCACCTGCATCAAGAGACGTACAGTGCGGCAGCTTGATGTAATGCCCGAGTCTTGCCCCAATCATGCAAAATCTTGGCCATGATCTTTCTTCTATGTAGAATCTCGATTGATTGAACCTATGAGGTTGGTCTACATGTGTCGCAAAAAAAAAGCAAGGAAAATGACCCGAGATATTGGATTATTCAAACCAGTATATTGCATTGCGAGGGTGTATAGGCGGGGCTGAGAAACGTTCGCTTTTCGCGATGGAGATGCGCATGGTAGCTGAAGTGAATCCGCCTCGCTAGATTTGTGTGTACGCCAAGCCAACGCCTTTTGTCCATTCATCCGACCGGCGAGTAATTGCGCGTCGGGTGTTGTCTTGACCGCTGGGAGCTAAGTGTATGACATACAAATGCAAATACATACAGATATATAAACATACATGTGATGTACATATGGATGGTTCATGTTTCATATAGCGACAGGCGAAACAAGTAGAACTGAAGAATATGAGGAACAGCCACGATAAGATCCAAAAAAGATGATCTGAGTCGACATCATCATTTAAAAAATGTTGCACCATCTTATCAATTTTACGACCACGCCAGGAGTCGAACCTGGAATCTCTAGAGAGTTCAGTGATGATGGGAGCCGAAATCTAGCGCCTTAGCCATTAGGCCACGCGGCCGATGTCAATTGCCTCATTATTTTACTGTATGTAGCTCACAAGTTGAAACTTCCCGACAGTGAATCTCGTGCTCTGGAGGGATGTTACAAATGAATCGAGAGTTAGTTAATAGAAAGCAAGTCTTATCTAAGAGGTATCATACGACTTAGGCTGGCGTTTGAGAGGAGTATTCTTGTAATAATTGTGTCTCTAAGCAGCAGGTTTTTTATAAAGCAGCGAATACCCTCTTAATAGATAAGTAGATAAGTAAATTGCGAGTTTACCGCCTCTATTTCGCTCTTCCCTTAACTATATTTTATCTGGGTTCCCATATATTACGTACTAGATATCGCACTTAACTTATAGGCATTGGCAGCTTATGCGATGCGTTATAAGGGTCATGAAAGAGAACAGACAAGATAAGTCACAATGGGTGCACACTTGTATGTATGAATGGATTTGTTGTCTATTGAGAAAGAACAATCTGTTCTAATACTGAGATTATTGAAAGATGCCCAAGTATTGTCCGGTCTGTGTTTTTATTCCCCATTCACCGAGATGTGCTTGAGCTCTCGCCAGCTGACAGCAGGTGCGGGACAGCTGCACACAAAGTCTCGCTCGCCCAGCATTTTGATCAGGGGCTGCGACTTACATGATGAATCTAGGTTTTCAGCCTTTCACCCTCTCGTTTCTCCTGCCTTGGCCTTTGCAACGGCCACAGGAGCACAGTTCCACTCTGAATAGTTTGACAGGCCTGCCTCCAAGCACAAATCTGAGAGCACCTCCATATTCGACACAGTCGGTAATTTCCCCTGACTATCGTATACACACTCCTGTGAGCCTCGAAAATGGCTGCAACGGCAGCAAAGAGTCCTTCCAGCACGCCTGCCCGCAATCATGAGAATCTTTCCCAACTCTGCAAAGAAATGAAGGCGTGGATTTTTCATTTGCCTCATACTCCGCATATCGACATGTCTCTCCAAAGTCCGTGCTCCGATTCAATGGCTGCAGGAACCGCAGCTGATGAAAGCAATCGCGTATCACCCGGTCAGGATGGCGCCGGTGCTAGGGGACTCGACAGTCCAAGACCGGAAGCCAAAGATGCCGCGGAAAGAACAGCTAGCCATTCGGAGGTTCATAACGAAATAGAGGATAAATCTGCTGCAGACATGCCGGCGCCAGGGAAGATTGGCGACGACTTAGCCTCGAATAACGTTCAGGAAATGAATACATCCCAGTTGCCGGTCGTCTTGGAAGCCGGTGAACATAGCCCCAAAAGCATCTCTGCTCCACTGGCGGCAATCGAGAGCTCTTCACCAGGACTATTCGAAGGGCCTACGTCCAGACCACGAAGCACAATTGCAGGGGCAAGGAATTCTATTATTGGTCTGAAAATAGATGCTTGCTTGGGGGTGGAAGGCTGGAGCATCAGCAGTAATTACCTGTCAGATCACGTCGATAAGAAAATCATGTTCGGCCCAAATTTTCCTCAAATCTTTCCGAACAGGAGTGATTCGGGAAGCGCAGATTGCGTAATTCGAGAAGGAATCTATAATGATTCGGAAGGGGATGCAATGTTACATCCTGATGATCCTGTCAAGTCATGGCTTGTCAAGCATCTGTCTTCTCCATCCCTGTTAGTTCCCGTCGATAAAATCGGCGACCTGGTCAACAGTCGTTGTGACATAGATCCTCAGAATGGCACGTTCCTTCCGCCTGTCCTTCAGCCCGAAACTCTCCGGTGTGCGATAAAAGGACCTTGTGAGGGCTACCACGACGTTCTATGGCGACAGAACAATATGACGACAGAACTACACGTCATGAAGGAGCTCAGAAGCCGCGAAAACATGGCCGCGAGTCTTCGAATGGCTCTCGACAACAAAACTCATCAGTTCGATTCCTCAGGCGAATCTGGTCAAGCCTGGCCCAAAGCGAACTGCATTGTGCGCCCAGCAACCCAGCTGGACATTCCTGCTATTGCGGAGATACTTGAAAAGGAATCACAAGACAATAAAAGAATTTTATTGCATGCTGAAGATGTGGCTCGTATCTGGAAAAAATGCCGGACCGACAACAGACCCTTCATTGTCGTCACGCCGGCCAAGGAAGACGTCTTGGACCGATCAAAGTGGCCGAATCATTCCGAAGCTATTTACGAGGACTTTGCCCGGTTCATGGCAAAGAATAAAAGACCCGTTTTGTCTGTGGTCGGTTTTGCCTTCATCGCAGGCTCGCGGCTCGGCATGAATGATTGTGCTTGCCCGGGAGCTTATTCAGGACATCTGAATTTAATAGTACATCCAGATCATCGACGCAGATTGTATGGCTCGGCCCTGCTAGACCGTATTTTGATATCCATATCACCGCTACACACCAGCGTCGTCGACCATGACTGGAGTTGTGACAAGGATGAGTTTGACGGCATTTACGAATTTCCGGCGAATCGCAATGTGCGGCAGTACACGCTTCTTCATGTAGAAGTGCTTGACTCACACGACAGGGATGAAACTTCTGACGCAAGAAACCAGTTTCTGAAGAAATTTGGCTTTGAAGAAGTCGGCCGCCTCAAAAACGTATTGGTGACTGAGGATGACCAACAACACATGCATTGGCAAGACCTGGTGACTTGGGCACGTGATATCACACCAACTTCAAACGTTATCGACGGATGGTAGTGAAGCCTGAGAGGTGTATAGTCGATCTTGGAAGAAGGAATTTCGTTTTCTTAGGGTATGTTGAGGTGTAGGTGTTTGATGTTATGACACAGTGTGCGAGAGAGATGTTTTCAAAAATAAGCTGCGTTTGTGTCCGTTGCTGATGCGATGCGGGACGAAAAGAAAAGGCACGTTGACGTGCAAGTTGTGGACCAACTGTATGATAGTACAGAGACACAAACATGGATTTGAAGAAGTCTGGGCCGTCGACAGGTTTTCGGGGTCACAAGTAACGGCACAGAGAATCTCAATTGGACAGAGGCGCGCAAGGCTTAGAGTCTGGACGTCTGGAGGCGGCTGCCGTGCCGGTGGTTGCGACGTTCAAACATGAGAGATGGCGCACGGATAGCAAGGGTTTAGCGGTGAGGTGACAGGTCTCAAGTGCTGGTGTGACCCACATGCAGACTGTGGTGAGCCAGAGCCTATCACGTGTGGTCGAGGTCGACGCCACATTCCATCGGCTTTTGACACCGGACGACCATGAATTGTCACAGCCCAAGCACTGCACCGGAAAGTACACAGTACACATGTACATGACGAACAGGAATCAACTCGGCATTTGTGCATGACTCTGCGCCTTGATACCTCAACCTTCAGTACTCCACACCGTCGCAATGCTGTCCATTCTGCGGAAAGCTCGTCTCAAGGACAAGGAGATGAGAATATTGATGCTGTGTGTTGGCCCCTACACGCAGCACCTTGCTGCCCTTGCTGCCCTGCTGCCCTGCTGCCCTGCTGCCGGACGTAAAAAGGTCATTCTAGCTGATCACGATATCAAGAGGTCTTGATAATGCTGGGAAGACCACTATTGTCAAGAAGATCATGGGCGAGGACGTCCAGACAGTGAGCCCAACACTCGGGTTCATCATCAAGACTATCGACTACGACGGGTAGGTTTGACGGTCAATTCATCTTTTCGCGCATAGTCCTCTGCTTACCTTTTCGTTTTTTAGGTATAAATTGAACATCTGTGAGTTTTCCAAGAAACAACAAGTCTTTTCCCGCTGACATTGAGAGACAAGCAGTTACTGACCAGGGGTAGGGGACGTGGGTGGCCAAAAGACGCTGCGATCATATTGGCGCAACTACTTTGAGAAGACGGACGCTCTGATATGGGTAGTCGATGCCACCGATCGTCTTAGGATGCAAGATTGCAGAGAGGAGCTCCACGGACTGCTTTTAGAAGAGGTGCGTCGCCATGCATTAGTGAGCCTTTTGTCTCGACGGTTATGAGCACGACATGGTGTTGATGGGTATGGGTTTTGCAGCGCCTTTCTGGAGCAAGCCTGCTTATTTTCTCGAACAAGACTGATGTCGAGGGATGCATGAACGAGCAAGAGATTCGCATGGTAAGACACCGTGGCAGATGTGGGCGGCGGTCGCCGTTACCCTGTGCAAATCCCCCGGCTGATCCCTACTCGACAGGCATTACAGTTGGATGAGATTCGCTCCCATCAATGGCATATTCTGCGATGCAGTGCCATGACCGGGAACAATCTGCAAGAAGGTCTAGCTTGGGTGGTGGCAGATGCAAAGAAGAGGCTATTTCTTTATTGACCCAAGTGCAATTCATGGGGTGGACGAGCGGAAACACGTGCACTTGAAGAACGTGGTAGCCGATGATCAGCTTTCGCTGAGTGACAGAGATCAGAGGAAGAGGCCAAGATTCTCGCAAACGCCGGAGGCCAATGGCGACATGATGCGGCCTCATGGCTAACGAACAGCCCGTCATCTGAGGATTCAAAGCGCTTGCCATCACACAACAGGGCGAAGGAGCCACAACACCAACGCTGCAATATATCCCTGGTCACCCACTATGAATCCATGCTCCTGAAGCATCCTAAGCCTCTCAATGATGAAATTGTGAACCGCCGGTTCGGGACGGGGGCAAGCACATGCTGGTGAGCTTGACGTGAGTTATCCGTGGGCCTGTGGAGTGGTGGATGCATAAACCAAGTGGTATGGAAGAGGTGGCGATGCAAATTCTTGGTAAAGCCGCATAATGGCTGAATCCCATAGAAAATGGTTGTACATGTCCCTCGTGGTGATCTATCCGGGACGTGAGCGCTCGCAGGTCAACATTTTTTTTCGCCCACGTCCGGCTAGTTGATGGAGCTGAGCTGGGTGATATTGTCCACGCATTGGCAGCACGGGCCTCAAACTCAATTATAAAAAATATTTGCCCAAACATGCATACATGGGCTGCAGAAGAAATGGCGTTGGGACTGAGTTCCTCGGTAGCTAAGTATGCAATGCGACTGCGCTGCTGCCATCCCCACAGTCGACGTGGTGCAGATGCATGCGCCGCTTTCCCCAAGCTCCATCATGACTTTTTTTAAAGAAAAAGAAGTTGATGTGTTTTCTCTCTTTCCTTCTTTCTCTCTTCCTGTTCGATTCTCGCGGGTATGTGTTTGTCAAAGAGCGGTGTTGCCTCTAGATCGGACGGCTCGCTGTGGATCCGTTCAGGCTGGGCTAGAAACGCTGCCTGGTGTTTTTCTTTTGGCCTGGCCAACCTGGCTGGCTGGTGTTCACTAATGAATGTTGGTGTGGGATCAATGATAGCATTTGGAATTGATGTCTTCCTCCGCTAGACCGTTCGACCGTTCGACCGTTCGTCATCTGTGGATACCGCCACTTGTTTTGGTGCGGCGTCCACCCCTCCCTCGCAACCGGGCAGACGGCAAAGTAAACATTGGACATTCTCCCCACCTCTACCAAGTACCTACCTACTTACTACCTACCCAAGTACCTACCCAAGCAGGCAGGCAGGAATCCGTCCGACTCCTTCGTACTTGTAATCATTGCTGAGAGAGAGACACAGGCCGGCGCAACGTTTGCTCTCGTTTACCCTCTGGCGTACTTATCACTAGCCCTTCCGTTTCCGCCATCGTCCCGCACTTGGCTCGCGCCTTTATATCATGGGCTGTTGATGCTCGTTCCCACCGGCAGCATCTACACCAACTTACGGCCTTGCCACGCAACCACATAGACGAGTCATGTCTGACGAAGTGTCCCAGTTCCTCGAGCAGGTCGAGCGCCTGCGGGGCCAGCAGATTGAAGATGACGCGGCTCGCGCTCGCGAGAGAGAGGAGTTTCTCGCGGCCAAACGAGAGCGCCAAGCTCGACGAGAAGGCAAGTTGTCCAAACGCGTCGCCATGTTCCTTGAGATGGCTATCTCGGGAACAGTGCCAGGCTCGGGGGAAACTTGAGCATCCGCTTGTGTGTCCGCAATGGACTCGAACACGTCGCTTCCAGTCGTGGAAATGGACACATCTTCTTCCTGCTAGCTGACATGGCACGGCAAAATTATCACGCGGCATCATCGCTTCGACGCACGCTGGCAGCCTTTTCTATATGGAACTAACTTCTCGGCTTCATCTCTAGAGCGCGCCAGGTCTATTTCTCCCCAGAAATCATCACCCGTGAACACCCCTTCTCCGCGTTCGAGTCGTCAGAACGTACAGGCTTTCGATGCTGCCCGATTCGGCTCACCTAGCGGGATGCGTCAAGATTGCGAGCCGTCTGACACCCCATCACTCGACCCTGACGAGCTAATATCATCCCTCAGCCTGTCCAATCAAGACAAAAGAGTCCTGGCCCAGGCGGAAACCGCGCAAACTGAAAATTCGACGCCTCCAGCCCGGACACCGGCGCTTTCGTGGCAGAGACGGCCCGCTTCACGAGGTGGCGTCCGGCCGCTGAGCATGGTCGCTGCCGAAAATGCGACCCAGAAATCTAGGATAGAAATGCAGGGCCCAGCATCCGCCACAGAGGAAAGCTTTTCCAAGGACCAGATTGCCAAAGCTCTGGGATCCAAAGATGCGTCTTGGTTTCGACAAACCGCGGATCGGGGACAAGGATCGGCGGCTTACAAGCGCATGCAGGTCGAGGACGAGGACCGATCAGACTTGTCATCCGCCAGTGCCCAGTTGCCAGGATTAACTGCTGCGGGTGCCCCTCTGGACAACGATTCTCGACCAAGACTTGATCCGGACGAGCCGCACCACGCAAAGCTTGCCTCTCCTGTTTCGTTCAAGCCGGCGCCTATTGAAGGCGCAGCTGAAGACATACATAGAGCTCAAGAATTCTCGGCCAGATCCGCTACGGCATCCCCGTCACGGTCGCCTTCGCCCACGAAAGGATTGGGAGGTTTCGTGCAGAGCGCAATGATGAAGCGCAGTGATAGCGTGAAGCGATGGAGCGTTACCAGTCCTGCAGGCCTGACGCGGGCTGATTCTATCGCTGCAGCAAGGGCTTACGACAGATCATCTATACAAGCAGGGCCCCGACAGCATAACACGACGCGAGAGAGTTCAACCACCCCAACATCAAGCAGACCTACGTCACGTCAGGGAGACAAACCACCTGCGCTGAAATTATCAAGTAAAGACTCCGCCAGCACTGAGCGAGATGAAGAGAATCCTAGCACTCCGACCAGCGCATTTAAACCGACGGATACTCGACGCTGGAGTCCGACCAAGTCCAGCTGGATTGAAAGTGCGCTAAATAAGCCCGAGTCCCCCAAACCGGTCACAACGCCGACACAGTCCACATGGAGGGAGAAAGCTGCTATGGAGTCTAATCGTCCGACTTCCATCTCACACAAGCATCAAGTCAGTATTGGTGGGCTTTTGCGACAGTCGGCCCTGGGCACTGTGGCCAAGTCTAACCCTACCGGCCTCGGCGGCATTTACTCACCGCCTCCAAATGCAAACCGACCCGCATATGGCCACGGTTCGAAGCCCAGTATTTCGCAGAAGGGACCCGACCTAGAAGCGTCCCAAAACAACGGCCAAAACAGCGATGCAGGAATGCAGTCGGGCAGACCAACAAATAGAATTGACCAATCGACAGATGCAGAAACCGTGAAACCAACGCCGACCATGAGTCCCCCTCCACTCCAATCGAAACCTCAGACCCCGCCTTTGAAGGACCTCAGATCAAACTTGAGGCAGCGCACGGCCGAAAAAGAAGCCCCCAAGTCCGATGAGCCAGAATTCAAAAACGTCTTTGGTAATCTGCGCAGGACGAAGACGCAGAATTTTGTTGCCCCAGATGAATTAAAGGACAACATCCTTCGTGGTAGGGCGCGTCTAAACAGTACAGATGGTCCAAAGAGAAGTGAGATAAAAGACGAATTCAAAGATGCTATTCTGAGGAAGAAGGCAGATTTCAAGACTGTCCAGGTGGAGGGTCGAGGGGTGACCAGAACGACAAGTAATGCGTCAGACAAGCCAATTCCAGAAGGTATAGCCAGAAGAGCAAATTTAGGCAGCAGGTCATCAGCCACCGCGTCCAAAAGAACCAGCCTTACAGAAAGTCCCAAGGCCGAATCAGCCAAGCCAAGTCCAGGGCCTACGAACGTGCCCAATGGATCAGCCTTCTCACCAATATCGCCCAACGCGACACGGCCTTCTCCTCTTGTCACGAATCCGAGTACGGAAAAAGTGACACGCGTCTCAACAACGGAATCTCAGGCGGTAAAGATCAAAGCGGACGGAGGACAGACATCGCCAGGTTTGCCCAAGGAAATCGGCGCGCCCCAAAAACTCTCTACGCAGGGCCGATCAAGTGCTGGAAGTGGTAAACTGGCTGATCGATGCAATCCAGCCTTGGCTGGATTGCTGGCAAAAGGACCGCCCGGATTGTCCACCAAGGGTGTGCGAGATGCCGATGGTTCGGACGAGCAAGTCTCGTCGAAAGCTGGCATGTCGACTGAGACGTCCGCTTCAGCAACCCAATTGACACACATGACAAAAAACCGAGCCCGTGGTCCAAAAAGAAAAGCTCCCACGAGCTCAAAAACGGCTTCCACTGTTTCTCCTCATCATGTCGAAAAACCGTCAACGTCTACGACTACATTGGAGGTTGCTCCGCTAACGATTGGCTCCCAGCGCGAAGTTCCCGCTGGGCGGCCAAGGGCTGAAATTACTGATGCGAGTGCGGTGTCTACGATACAAGGAAAGTCGGCCAGTCCGTCAGTCGAGGACCAGGTTGCTTCCGAGGCAAATCTGCGGAGCGACCTGCCATCGAGCAGGAGCCTCAGATCCGCCGAGCCAACACAGTCCTCTGACCCTGCAACCCACGTTCGTCCAATGTCTCGGGGACGACCTCAGTCTACGGGACAGAGGGCTTCGACTCCGACCTCTCCTCTAAAGACTGGCCCACATTCTGAGCGTGACGGCACCCCATCAACGTCGCCGAAGAAGTTGGACGTGAAGCGAATGTCTCGCTTCTTCGATGGAGCATCTGCCCACACCGTTGAACAGGAGCTGTCCAGGGAACCTCGTTCGCAGCGGCCGGGATCAAGGTCGCCAACCAAGCTTGCAGAACCACCCTCGCCCGCGAAGAGTGACCGAGATTCGCTTCCATCAATGAGAGATGCGCCGCCTCGCCTCGATCTTCGATCCTCGCCTACGGCGACGAAACCATCGTCTGACGAGCCTACAACCCCCAGTGGTTTCACAGGACGAAGCAGACCTTCGTCCGGTCTCCCCGCGGAGGGTCTCGAATCATGCATGGCCTTGGCCTCTCCTGTGAAGACGCCGGCCAAGCAAGCGAACGAGGTCTCGGCTATTTTGTCCGACTTTTTTGGGCCCCGGCAGACGAGACAAGCCATGCGATTTGACCCTGCGCAGATCCTGACGAAGCGGCCAGAGACTAGTGGTAAGATTACAAGTCTCGGGCTCCAAGTGTTCCGGATTTCAGAGGACGGGAGGAAATTTCCTGTATCGCGGCAGAGTGAGCATGTCTTGTTCGACCAGGAAATGTATGTTTGCGCCCACCAGTTTGCCAACCAGTCGGGCAAGAAGGCATTTGAGATCTACTTCTGGGTGGGTGACGAGGTACCCGAATCATCAGCCGAAGACGCTCATTTCTTTGTACAACGCGAGGCTCAGGCGCTGGGCGGCAGGCTCGTCAAGCTCCGGCAGGGCAAGGAAACAGCCGAGTTCGTGCAAGCGGTGGGCGGGGTCATCATGGTGAGGAAGGGCTCCAGCAACAAGTACGACTCGCTGGCGCCGTACATGCTCTGTGGCAGACGATACCTGGGACAAGTTGCGTTTGACCAAGTGGACTACAGCCCGTCCAGCCTGTGCGCGGGATTCACATACCTCATCAGCAAAGGAGGGAACTGTTACATGTGGAAAGGCAAAGGCAGTGACGTGACTGAGACCAGCTGTGCACGACTCGTAGGCATGGATCTCACCCTGACGGGCGAGCTGACTGAATTTGAGGACGGCAACGAGCCAAGCTCGTTTTGGGATCTCTTTGAGGACAAGAAGAGCTGCAAGCCTCATTCTGCTGATCATTGGCGTCTCAAGCCAAGCTACGAACAATATTGCAGCCGACTTTTTTGCTCGGATGCCGACTCGCGGCTTCAGGTGCGTTTGTTCCATTTCTATCTCTTTTACTTTTCTCTTTCTTTCTTTCTTTCTTTCTTTCTTTCTTTCGTTCTTTCGTTCTTTCTTTTTTTTTCACTTGGGATACTCTCTCCCCTGTCATGCCGGAAGGAATTGTCCTGACACTTTGGCATAGATTTTCGAAATTAGCCCGTTCAGCCAAGCGGACCTCTCCTCGGCAAGCATATACATCCTCGACGCGTTTTTTGAAATGTACATTATTGTGGGATCGCGCGCAAATTCGCAGTACTCGTCATTCCGCAACGCCCTCGACTTTGCGCAAGAATATGCCATTCTCGCGTCCGGGATGGAAGATCGCCCATTCGTGCCCATCTCGACGGTGGTTCTGGAGGGGATCCCACGGGACATGAAGCGCGTGTTCCGAAAGTGGGACGACAAGAAGAGTCCGACGGTGACGAAACCCGCTGGGTCGGGGTCGGGGTCGGGACTCAAGCGGGGGCGGAGCCTGCGCGTTGTGACGCTCACGCAGGCGTTGGAGGCGTTGAGCGACTGAGATGGTGAAAAGGGATGGGATGAGATGGGGTGGTTGGGTGCGGACGTGGCTGTTTTTACGTTGAATTTCGTCATTGTTTATACCATGTGCTCTGAGGAGGAGAACCATGTACTCTGCTGGAGAAGAGAGAATAGAGGCTACGCAGGGGGAGCGGAGGTGTCTTTTATTTTCGATCCTGGCTTTTTTTTCTTTTTGACGATGGGGGGTTTCTTTTTCTATTTTTTTTTGCCGTGCCTTCTCTTTTCGTTTTCTTTTCTTTTCGATTTCCAAAAAAAAAACATGGGTCTGGAGTTGTGCGAGGCATGCAAGAAAGAGAACATGTTTCACAACAGTCACGTATCAAATGAAGAGTGCTCTGCACAATGATTTCGTCTACATGAGACCATGGCACAAACGCACATGTACATGTACCTCACGAGTGCAAACCATGAGGAGAAGAATCAAAAACGGCCTCGTTTGGGGACCCGCACTCGGCCATCTCGGGGTATCAAGTTCAAAAAGCCATGTCTGGTCCACAGTCTGTGGATGAGGCCGCTCGGCCATGCCGCCCGCCCTTGTGTTCCTTTTCGCTGCTTGTTTCCGTCTATCGTAATCTAGGTTGAGAACCAGGCGTCTTTTTCTCTTCTTCGTGCATTCTATGGTGGGTTTTTTTTTTGGGGGGGGGGGGGGGGGGGTTT
>SRPV01000737.1:0-14609 GCA_018360135.1 Claviceps sorghi | reverse complement strand
CGGCCACTCGAGGGGAAAAAAAAAGGAAAAAAAAAAAAAAAAAAAAACCCGAGATGGAGACTGTCAAAGAAGCCAATCAATTCAAAGAGAACATCGCCGGATCCTGACTGGCCTAAACAGACTCGCGGGCAGAACCCAGCCTAAGAGAAATTGTCCGGGTCAGTTCCGGTGTCACCTGTCTCGAAAGTCAATCGTTCTCGCGGTGACGGCGAATGGATGCTTCTAAGAATTATTTGCCTCGCGTGCGGTGCGGACGCAAGACTGCCAATGTGCCACGTCCGTATCCCGATCGGGCTGCTAGGCCTCTGTGTAGGTGGTTGAGAAAGTTCCGAAGCATTCCAATAAGGAGTCCTAAGCAGGAGAAATGAAGGTCTTGGATCCTCAAGGCGATTTGGGCGCGAAACGAGGGATAGAAAGGGGATTATGTGACTAAAAGTAAAAGAGCCAGTGTGCCAAGGCCCAGAAGCGTTGGAGGTGGGTAGGAATACTTCGACTGTCGTGGCGTAGAGGAATTCTGATGGACCAGAAGAGGTCCGGTATACAAATCACGAGCTTCCAGGTGATGCAACTATAATGCAATGTGGTAAGAATGCTAGCGTGGTGACGAGACCAGGAAAAGAGTGTCGAGAAGGATCGTGAGGTACGGGCTCATGAATGAAGAGGTGCGACGTGGGCGCGGGGAGGATGCGAAGACGA
This sequence comes from Claviceps sorghi, assembly GCA_018360135.1. Lineage (NCBI taxonomy): Eukaryota > Fungi > Ascomycota > Sordariomycetes > Hypocreales > Clavicipitaceae > Claviceps > Claviceps sorghi. Next base: position 13,913 of record SRPV01000737.1, on the reverse strand, counting down.
GGTGAAGCATGTTTCTGCCACGGACGCGATCAAGTGTTGACAGAACATCAGAGCCGAGGAAAGATGCAGGATGCAAAAGTCCAGACTGCAGACGGCAGACAGCAGACGGCAAACGGCAGGCACAGCGTGTCGTGCTTGCTTGCACTGCGCAACCCAACCAACTTGCCTTTCACCGTGCCCGTCTTGTCTAGGGTCTTCGATGTCGTTTCTGGAGTCCGAGACTGCCTCTCGGCTACGGGATCGGCTGCGGGATCGGCTACGGGATTCTGGCGCAGATGCTATTTGTTTGATCATGGCGACATTGGATGGCAACATTGGATGGCAACATGGAAAGGCTACCGCCATTGCCATTGCCATTGCCATTGCCATTGCCATTGCCGCCACCATCACATTGCCGGCTAGAGAAAGAGGAAGGTGCCATCGGCGCGGCCCCGTCCAGCCGTCGTCAGCCGTCACCAGCCGCCACCAACCGTCATCAGCCGATGTGTCTGATCGGCACATGCAGTCTGGTCCTTGATCTCAGACACCCATTCCTGACGGGTATGTATGTAGATGTAGCAAGCATCCGGCACCATCGGGCTTGGACCCCGTGGCACAATGCGACTCGATGGACCCGATCAGGCAACTTGCTATCGTTGGGTACCTGGCACGTCTTGATTCTTGCCTGGCAGCTTTGGCGTCGGCTCGGCATGTCCCGCAACCACAACCAGCACACATGCAACGACATTCCAATTTGTGTGAGGGTCGTGGCCGCTCGGCGCAGCGCGCTGGCATGGAGCGTCTGCGCCATCCCTCAGCTGTCTCAGAGCAAAACAGAGTCCACAAGGTTGCAGCAAACAGTACAGGGGGGATTTCAAGTTGTGTGTAACGCCGTACGAGAGAGACGACGCAAACCCCTTTTCATTCATCGCTCGACTGTGACAGCCTGTGTTCACGAGATAGCTTCAGTCATGTGCGTATCAGACGGTTCCCGACCGTGCCATACCGTTTCTGCGGCCAGCAAAGACATCCCGGTCGTGAAGTGGCGTTCCAACCCAAGCTAGGGAGACCATAGTACAGAAAGAGACGGAGATCAAGAGGCCAGAAGAAAGAAAGCAGCCAGCAGCCAGCAGCCAGCAGCCAGCAACCGGTAACCGGTAACCGGTAAACAGTGACAGTGACAGTGACAGTGACAGTGACAGAATAATGAACGGGAAATTGGACAGGGAACAAGCCAGCCTTCCAAATCAAGCACACCGAAACCCACCAAAGAAACATCATTGTGTGTTGCAGACCACCAAACGCCCTGAACAAGCTCCGGTTCTTCCGTTCGCCACATGCCGTAAAGGCCGAAATATAATCCGGATTCCATACTACACCAGGACCTGCATGTATAATTTGAAGTGCAGTTCCTCGCAAGTAATCGGAGCCATACAGGCCCACAGTTTCCTTTCAGAGCGCTTTGAAGAGTATGCAGTGTGCCGAATGAGCAGGCGCTAGCGAAGAAAACATGTCGCCGAAATCAAAAAAGAGGCACAGCGCGTGTGTGTAAAGAAAAAGACAAGAAGAAAAGAGAAGAGAAAAGAAATCATGACGGTACAGCGGTCCAAAAATGGATGGAAGACATGAGGGGCATAAATCCAACATTTAGAAATCAAGCATGGTTTCTTCAGCGCGGCAATCAGCGACCCATGTCGCTTCCGAGACAAGCGTCACAATCGCAGTGAAAGAACGAGAGAAACACAGACAAGCATGAGATTTACTCGGAGAATTGCAGCGTGAGAAGCCTCTCGGCATGACAAGGCTAAGTCGAAAGGCGAGGCGGACCAATCTTGAAGCCCAAACAGGAAGAGACCCGTCAATCGCCATGAGCGCGAGCCCGCCATCAATGACAAAGCGTTTCACTGCTATCTCTTGCGCTCTGAACGTGAGCTGCGATGGGCCGTCCCCAAGTTGTTGTGCCGCGAGGTGCGTCGGGCTGGTAGAGGTGAGTGTGCGGGGCATGCATATCCGACATAGATTGTCCGCTCTTGTACAATATGCCCGGTCTGGGCGTAGGCTGCACAGCGATCAATTGCATGCTTATAGTAAAGGCAACTGCATGCTGGGAAAATTTCGAATAGCTGGTAGCACATGGTCTGTTCTTTTGTTTCAAGACTGTTGATGATATCGGGCTGTTGTGGGGCGGTAGGCAGTCCCTGTCTGTCCGAATTCCAGTCCAAAGGCTCGCGCCGAGGAAGTCCTATAGGAGGCCCTTATTGACAAGGTCTGATACAAGGCCGAGGGAAAGGGAGCTAGGAGCAGAAAAATAAAAAAAGAAAAAAGAAAAAAAATAAAAATAAAAAGAAAAAGGTCTTGAAGATTCAGACTTGTGCTGTCTGCAGTTGAATTCAGCACCGGCGTTCAAGTCTGATCGTGGCAAGTGGAACAGTGGTGAGAGGGAAGAACGTCTTACTTGAACAGTTGGCGGTTGATGTGTAGGAGCTGTGAGGGAGACAACAAAGCCTGGGTTGGAATCGGACGTGTAACTAAAACAAAGTGAGGATGAATAGATTGATGAACAGTGTAGATGAGGAGCTTTTATAATAAAAAAAAAAAAAAAATTACCCTGTGCTATGACAGAGATTGGCAGCGAAACAACCAAGTAAGAAGGGATCGAGAGGTTGAAGCCGTGTAGCAAGGGGAAGTGGCAGCCTAGAGGAGGTCAAGAAGTCCTGGGGCGTTACAGAAGAGAAGGCGAGCAAGGCAGGCCTTGAGCACCACGCGTCCGTCCGGGTCTTGACTCTGGTCTACCGATGACTCAAGTCGTGTGAGATGATCTATCCACACGCCCTCGAGAGGTTTGATGGTGATTCGGACGGAGCGGTGAGAGCGGTGAGGGCAGTGAAGGCAGTGAGAGAACTGAAGGCAATGAAAGCAGCGAGAGAGGGCATCGTCAAACTCGGCCCTCTGGAATCCCGGCGCCGCAAGCTTCCACGTCCACACACGCCGTCACTGGTCGAGGAGGTGGGCGAGGCAGCAATGCGGAGCAGCAGGGAGGGCATCGCATCGACCAGCGTGAGCGTCGACGACCGAGGATCCGGAAAAAGCTGGAACGAATCGACCAACGACCGACACCCATTGACGGACGCCGCGACGCGCCAGGCGCAGCGATGTAGGCACTGGCCTCTCGGGCAGTCCCTCATGCAGTCTCTCTTGCAGTCTCGCGTGCAGGACAAGCTGGACGCAACGTCCCAGAACGGCAAACCCAAGGCGGGTGCTGTCATGATGGCTCGGCGGAGGAGTCATTCTGCAGGAGCCAGGGTTCGTGGACGGCTCGGGAAGCACTGCGAGGAGCTTTGAGGAGAAGAAGGGATGGGGGGTGTGCCTGGGCCTGGTGTGTGCCCAGCCATCAGATTCGACGGACCAGACCAGACGTGTTACGTCGTCGTGACCGGTGACGACAGCTGCCGGACAGGCCAGACGGCTGCCACACACAAGTCGCCAGGCAGTTGGTCAGGCAGTTAGTTGCCAGCCCAGCCCAGCCCAGCCAGAAGGGAGAAAAAAAAAAGCCAAGAAAAAGAAAACAAAACCACAAGTCACGACGCCGACCGGATTCGAACCGGTGCCCCCGAAGGGAAAAGATATCCGACGGGATTCGAGTCTTTCGCGTTAGACCACTCCGCCACAGCGCCTTGGCCCGTCCGGCCGAAATCGACTCTGATAATCCGTGGATTGGCCTGCTTCGAACGTGAACGCTTCTCTACGTCGTTGTACCCGGCACGAGAATCATATCACGGTTCGGACAGCCGTGAGGTCCTGGACTTGTGGTGGAAGAAGACGGGGCGTGGTGCCTAGGCTGGACCGTCCACCAAGCCTTTTTTTCATCCTTCAACTGATTTCTGCACTTCCGCATGCACTCCTGCGCTCCTGCACAGCTCGCTCATTCCATTCTTCACCCCAGCTCCTTATGTGAGCACCTCAGCGCAGCGCCGCTCTCCAGCCACAGCCGCCCCGAGACGACGGTCGACATCTCTGCGCGGCGAAGCCGACGGTCAGGTTGACACGTTTGCAAAGGCGGCAAGCGAACGCGACGCGCCACCTGCATGGACTGGTCACTGGCCGACGACGATTCCATCTTCCGCCACGACGACTTCACCGACGGCGAAGCGGGCAGCAGCGCCGCATCTGCATTCTGTCGGCGCTCCCGTGCACTCGCCATGCCCGGCAGCGCGTATCTTCCCGTGGCACGAAACACATCTCGAGCCCATGGCCAAGGAGCATTGCGCCCTGCCCTGCCCTGCCGGTGACGTGTCTGTCTGTATCTGCACTTCTGGCCTGGCGGGATATCCACACGGTAACTAAAGGGGCGCCCGCGTACCCGCCGGGGTTTGCTCACGAATCCATCAACAAGTCGGGACAACAAGTCGTTGATGTGCCGGCAATGCGTTGAATGCACAGCCCACGTCACTCTCATCAGCCGGAATTCCGGGAGCCTTGCTGCGGATCCGGAGGCTTCCACGGTGGAATCCGGGCCGTTTTCGTGTTGCATCGACTCTTCTTCCCCATGCTTGAACTGTGCCCCGCTGACGATTCTTCCCGTCGATGGTCCCCTTGCTATCGTTTTTGGAAGAGAAAAAAAAAAAAAAAAAAAAAAAAAAAAAAAGGCTGCTTGTCTAGACATGTACCCTCCCTGTGACTCTGTGGCTCGCAGCCCGTCCAGGGTCGTGCATCCACATGCTACCATCCTTCTACGAATACCTGGGGAAATGGGTCGGTGCCACGTTGACGGTTGGCACTCGTTCGGCTCTAAGCAATGAGTTCCCATGTCTTGGGGCGGTTATCCAGATGTCCCACGAGCACTTGCCTTGCAGACATGCGTGTCTTGACTGGAACCAACTCCCCACAAATCATCCACACAAGAGTTAAGCTTGGGGAAGAGTCACCGACTCGACTCGATCCATGTCCTTCGGGCAACGAGAGTTTGCGCCGAGCACGGGGCATGAGCAGGCGAGCTACGCTGCGCTCAGCAACGGTGGCTGAACAAGGACATGTTTTTTTCCCCCCCCGGCCGTCCACGCGTCTTTATTTGGGCAAAAGGGTACATTGTCACTGCTGATGTTGCTTCCAGCCCTCTGAGATGGGCATGCGAATCATCTTGGGGGCTAGGACACGGCTACCGTGCGAAGTGATGAGTGATGCTCACAAGCGCAGCGGCCCCTGGCCCGACCACGAGAGTCGTCTCACGCAATCCACGCCATTGACACAAACAGAAACAACACACACACCCCCGCAACAGTCCCTCTACCCATGTAATCGCAGCATGGGACGGAAGACAAAATCAAGTCGCCCACGTCTTGCGGGGCAGGCCGCCCCGGTAAGCAATAAAAGGCCAAGTCGGCATACGGATCCGACTACCGCTCCCGACGTCGGGAAGCATCAATCCGAACCACCCAGTGCTCTCTATGTTCTCTGGCATCCGTGCCACGTAGCAGCCTCGTCGGTCTCACAAGACGGCAACCCACGACGCTTGCGCTCAAAATGCCAGATGGCAGAAATGCCGACCAGGATGAGTCGCGTCCGTCCGGGAAGGACACCTTGTGATTGATTATCTGCCGTCTTGGCCCCTCGCTGGCCCCTCGCTGGCCCCTCGCTGGCCCCTCTGTCACACACGTGACCATGACCACCACTATGTATATAGGGGGATTCCCCACACTAGATAGTGAATGGATTATTATCTTCCTCTCCCACTATTTTAATAATTAGTAGTAATTATATATTGCTTATATAATAACTAGAAAACTAAAATTAAAAACATACTTATCTCTATTAAAATTTTATTTCCCTATTATTTAGTAATTGCCTTTCTCTATCTATTAATTAATATCTTTATAAATACTAATAAAAAGTTAAATTTTAATAGTATAATAATTATACTAATTTTTATAAGTAACTAAACTATAATAGATTATAAAGGAATAGTAATAGTTTATTTATTATATTACCTTTAACTATAAACCTTATTTATATAGGGCTAATTAATAGGATTTTTTAGTTAAGTAGCTAGAATAATAATAAGCTTTTTAAAGAGTATTAATAAATTAGGAGAATTTAATAAGGGATTTTAAGCTAAACTATATAATATTAAAATTAACTATACCTAAGGCTTTACTACTAAAGATATAATTATAGTAAATTACTTTAGTTAGAGAAAATAATAATAATATTAATAATATTTAGCGCCTTACTATATAATAGGCACTTTTAGTTAATAGGCAGCTTTTTCCTTATATATAAATATAAGCTAGCACCTTAATAAATCTATAAAATCTATTAAAGGCATTATTACACTAATTTTTAGAGTTATTAGTAGTAGGAATAATAAAACTATAAGTGTTGCTTCTATAAGTATTACTTCTATAAATATTGCTTCTATAGCTATTACTTCTATAATTAGTAAAAGTAGTATTAAAACTAAAAAGGAGTAAGAAACTAAGTTTAGCTTTAAAAGTTAGTAACTCCCTATTATTTCTACTATTATTACTAATTATATTCCTTAAATTACTAAAATTACTAATATTTTTAGTATTATAATATTTACTATAATTGCTATAATCTTTATTTATATACTTATCTTAAATAAGTTAGTAACCTAGCAATAGTATAAATAATATAAATATCTTAGAAGATTGTTAGTAATAACTATAACTAACACCTTAGCTAAATATATTATATATTCTATAGGTTATAGCAGATATAATATATATATAAAGGTAAACCTAAGAAACTATTATATATATATTAAACTAATAAAGAGTTACACCTAAATTAACCTTTTACTTTTTAGCACTAATATTTATTATATAAGCTCCTTTAAAAGCTTTAAATATTAGATTTTTTAATTTTAATATAGAAGATACTAAGGGATAAAGTATAGTTATAAAGGCTAAGTCTATTATAATAATTTATAAATATATACTAGTATTTATATAGTATTTATAAAATATAGTAGAAGCTTAATCTAAGAAAGCTATTAAAAAAGTTTAAATTTTATATCTTTAGGGATAGGTATTAAATTAGTATAGTTAACTGCTAATAGATTTTTAATACTAATTACTTTATAAAGCTATACTTAAAATAATTTATATATAGCTAATAAAAAGATTTAAAAAGCCTTAAAAAGCTATACTTTTTTATATTAAAGTAGCTTAGTATACCTTATAAAAGTATTATATTAAAGAGGATTTAATTAATTTTATCTATAATATATTAAAGGATACTAAAGTATATTCTTAGAATAAAGTTACTTAATTAAGGATAGTATATTAAGCATTTAATCTATATATTTAGTTTATTATTCTACTATTTATATTTAATATAACTATTAATATATATTTAGTCTAAATTAAAGACTAAGAATTAATTATCTTAGCAATAGTAAAGGAAAAATATAAATAGGTAGTTAATTAATAGTATTATAATATAATATAAGGTATATAGTTATAAGGACTATAACTATAGTTATAGTATAGTTAGTTTATAATAGATTGCTATAATATATTTAGATATAGTAAGTAATAAGTATATAATTTATATAAATAATAGTAGTATATAGGTGTAAATAATGCTATAGGCACTTCTGTATATTAAAATTAACAATAGCTATATACAAATAATATTATAGGCACTTTTATATATTAGAAATAAGGGGTTTACAGAGGCTTTTGCCCTCTGAATTACTAAGGTAGTGAGGCTTAGTAAGCCAGAAGCCAGAAGGGCTCTGCAGCGCTACAGCTAAAGCTACAGGCCTTATAACTAATATTAGAAGCTTAATACACAACTTCTAGCACTTAAAATACGCTGAATTCTAGCTTATAGAAGGCAGTAGAATTTTCTTAGATTTTTATCTAATTATCTAATGTTATAGGTGGCGGGCTTAGATTAACAGTCTATATAGTTAGTAGGCAGCTAGTAAGGGGGAATATCTTCTCCCTCACATACCCTCCGAGCCTATTAGAGGCCTAGCCCTATAAAAAGGGGCTTATAGGCCACTTTTTATTTTCTATAAAATTTATTTATATAGGAAAACAAAAAAATAGACTTATAGCTATATAAATAAGGTGCTAATGTGCTCCCTAAATGTTAACTTAGTGAAAATCAGCGTGCAACTTTAAAAATCAGAAAAATTAACTAATTACATAAAAAAATTCCCCTTATTCTAGCAATAAAAATGCTAGTTGCAAAATCTTCCACAACCCCTTAGTTATTGCGTAAATTAGCTGCAAAGTGTGCCTTAGGGTAGCCTGCTACGTAGCCCCTAGGGTAAGCAGCTTAAATCTTTAAGCTGATTTTTAATTGCTTGCCTGGTTGCTGTAAAAATCGATTCCGAAGTCTTGCTGAGCCTAACGGACCGTTAGGTTCCCAATCGGGCGTGCGCTAGCTGCCACAAGGCACAATTGGAAGGGAAAAGGCAAGAAAAGTGGGGCGCTCACAGCTGCGAGCTACAAGCGGAAGAATTGATTCTGCGGGCGCTGCGCGCAGCTTTGGGCCGCTTGCAACGCCGGCAACAGCCAAGAAAAGCCCCCTAAGGGTCCCTATAAGGGTCCCTATAAGGCAGGGGCTAAGGGTCACTATAAGGCCTGTTGAGAGGCCTAATAGATAAGGAAGTCCCCTGACAATAGCTGTTATTTTCAACATTATATATTAGAATTATACTAATAGAAGTAGTTATAAATAGGTTTAACCTTAGTAAGTAAAACTATACTTATAATTTATATAGTAGCAGACTCTATATATAAATAGGTCTATATTATTTAGCGCTATTAAAACGCTAGTAGTAATAGCAGTTGCTTAGCTATAGTAGGTATATATTATTAAAAATCCTATAGAAGTAGCGTAATAAAAATAGTAACCTTAGTAACTATAACTTAAGAATAAGGTTTAATTAGCTTAAATTACTAATATACAGCTAAGTAAGGATATATAGGTGGATTTAAATATAGGTCTATAGTTTTACTTAAAAGTAAAGTAATAATAGAACTATAGTAATAATTAGGGTAGCGTTCTATATAATAGTACCTAAATAAATATAGTATAGTTTATAAGTGTGCACTAAATAATAGTTAAAAGTTATTAAATTTATACCTAAGAATTTACTTCTAATAATATATTATTTAGATATTTAGAGAAAAACTATAGAATGCCTAGATAGGTGTAAATAGCTAAAAATAATATTTTAGACTCTTATTTAGTCTTATAATAGTAATATAATAGTATAGCGTTTTAAGCGCAGTTAATAGAGCTAATAATGGTTAAGTTAGGGGCATTCCCTACTTAAATAAAGTTATTAGCGCCTTAATAGAATACTAGTTATTTATTACTAGTTTTCTAATTAATAGTTAATCCTTAGAGGGATATAAGTGTTAAATATATATTTTATATATAGACTTACCTCTATTTTTAAATTTATCTAAATGTAAATAAACTAGATCTTTAATTTAATATTTATTATAATATAAGGTGTGTAGTTACTTTAGTAAATAAGAAATAGGTTATAAAATATTACTTAGAATTAGAAATTTATATATAGGTAGAACTAATTTATATTAAAGGTATTAGCACTAAAGTATTTTCTATAGCTAAATATATTTTATTACTATTTAATTTTATTAAGTATATAAAAGATAGCACTTTAGTAGTTATAGTATTTATTAAAGAAGTAGCATTAATATAATCCTTTAAGGCACATATACTTTTAGGCACTAATTACCTTATACTAAAGAAAATAGATATTATAATTAGTAAAGGATAAATAGTAATAGAAACCTATAATAGCATTACTATTCCTATAATAGTATAGTATATAAAGTAGAAGGTTAATATATTAGTAAAAGCATAGAATACTATTATAGTTATATTAAAATAAATAACTATAATTTTAGTTATATATAAACTAGTAAAACATAAATAGGTATTGTTTAAACCTAGTAAATTGCTATGTTTAGGCATTTATACTATAGTTATAGATAGTTTAATAAAAAATATTATTATTTATAATATAAATAATAAACTAGTAGTAATCTAATATAACTAGGAAATAGGATAATTTAAATCTATAAATCTAATAGTAAAAGCTTATATAGTTAATATTATATAAGCCTTAAAGGTAGTAGAGTTAGCTTTAGTTATAAAAGATTATAATAAGAGGCATCTTATAATACTAAAGTAAATTTTATAAGAATTAAATACTTTAGTATACTATAATATAAAAGCAAACTTTTATAATTTTAAAAATTTAATAGAATATTAAAAGATAGAGGATTTATTAAATAAATTTAAAGCCTTATTTAAGGATAAAGGTTTTATAAAAGTGCTAATTAATAAGCATATAAGAATCTAAATAAAGCTAAGTTAGTAAGATATAGTTCTAAAAAAATATTATATATATTCTATTAGACTAAACAACTATAAAGTTATTAAATAAACAATAGCTAAGTTAGCAACTATTAAAAAAGTATATTATATAATAAAGCAGGTTCCTTTTGCATTTTTAGTATTTATTATATAAACTAAATAAGGCACTACCTATAAGGGTTAAATAGTTATAAATATTAAAGGTCTTAATACTATATTATTATTAGACGTATACCTAATGTATAAATAGAACAAAATAATTAAAAAAATAGTAAATATAACACATATTATAGTAATAAATACTATATTGTTTTACTACTAATAGCTAATATACCTAAACTTATGTTAGGCGTTAACAGTTATTATATATAATAAGTAATATATATTTAATGTCCTAATTATAGGATATAAAGGCTTAAATATATATATATAGCATTATATAGATAACTTATTAAGATATACAAAAGGTTCTATATATTATAATAATATTATTATTATATTAAATAGCTTTAATTAATATATAGCGGATTTATAATTAGTATTTTAGTAACTTTTAGATATAAATATGTTTATTAGTATAGTAAAGATATTTATAGCTTATTCTAAAGCTAAAGTATTAGGTAAAATAGTAAATATACTAAGAATGTTTATACTAATAAAAAAATTAGTAGTAATATATTAATTAAAATTCCTAAAGACTCTTAAAGCTTTAGAATATTTACTAGGATTTACTAAAGTATTATGCTATTTTATCCTAAGATATATATTAATTATTAAGCTATTATAAGACTAAAAAACTAACTTACTATATATATACTAAGTTATAAAGAAAGATAGGCTTAGTAATAATAATAAGCTAAAAATAAGAAATATAAAAAAGCAGTTAAAATTAGCCTACTATAATTAGATAAAAGCTATAGGTATATTATTACCTATAGTAAAAGAGGTTAATATATTTATTAAACTTAAAAAAGCCTTAATAAAGCATATAATATTAATATTATTCTCACTTAAAAGGCATCTCTTTATTAATTTTAATATATTAGGAAAAGGTATTAGTGTTATAGTATACTATATTTATAATAATGCAATTCTAAAAATAGCACTTATATTAAATAATATAAAGTATCCTTTATAAATAGTAATTTAGCCTATAGCATTTCTTTTATATATATTATCTACTATAGAAAAGCAGTATTAATTAATTAAATTAGAAATATATAGATATATATAGATATTATAAAAATTAAAATAGTAAATAGAGGTAACTTAGCGTCTATCTATTATATACTTTATAGATTATTATTCTATTATAAATATAGTAAGGCACTTAGATATTATAAATATAATAAGTAGATATACTATTAACAAAAAGCTTATCTAAGCTATAGAATATATTAATTAGTTTAATATTAAGCTAGTGTATTAAGCAGGGAAAGAGTATTTTATACTTAATATATTAAGTAGGCTAAAGACTATAGTAGCTATATATAATAAAAATACACTAAGTTAGCTAGAAAATTTGCTAAATAATTATCTAAAACTATAGAAGGAAATGCTAGTTTTATATATAAAGCAGAATCTAGTATTAGCTTTAATTCTAATTAGTATAATTTTAATTATAAAAAGACTAATAGTATTATTGTTTAGTATTTTACTTAAGTATAAATAAGCTATATAAAAGGGTTATAAAACTAATCCTAATTAGCTATATATAATAATAGTGCTAGATAGAAATATAAGATTAGTACTAGAGAATTAAGCAATATTACTATTCTTTTAGGAGGATAAACTTCTTTAAAAGACAACCCTAGGATTTTTACTATAATTATATATACTATAGAATATAGTATAAAAGCTATTTAATTCTATATATAATAGCAATTATATAGGTTATTAAAAACTAAGCAATATTATTTAATAATTCTATATCTATTAAAGATTAAAGAAACTATAGGAGTACTTATATTTATACCTATATTACTAAATCTATAAACTATAGCGGTATTTATAATATAGTAATTTACAACCTTTATTAGCACTATTAGCGCTATATTATACTATTTTAATTAACTTTTTACTATTATTACTAAGATTAGTAAAGGGAAATAATACTATATTAGTTATAGTAAATAAGTTTACTAAATAAGTAATGCTTAAGCCTTATATTAATAACATTACTACTATAAATTATATTAAATTACTTTATAATTAATTATTAATAGTAAACTAAGGATTACTAAAAATAGTTATTAATAATAGAGATTATTAATTTTTAGCAGCTATTTAGAAGATATTTTAAGAACTAATAAGTATAAGAATATTATATTCTATAGTATATTACCTTTAGATAAATAGATAAATAAAGAGAATAATATAAATAATTAAATTAGCTATCTAAATATATATTACTAAATTAGACAATATATAGATATAGCAATATACCTTACTATAACTATAATTTAAATTTAATAATATATAGTTATAAACTATAGGGAGGTTACCTAACTAGCTAGTTTTAGGATTTTCCCTTAATAATATAGTATTGCTATTATTTCTAAAGGAGCTAAAGGTATTACAGAAGCTACTAAAATAGTTATAGGCGTATAATATAATATCTTTAGCAGCTATTTAGATAAAACGTTATTATAATATATAGTATATAATAAGATTTTTTAACGTTAAAGATAAAGTGCTTATTTAATTAGATAAAAAGGCATATACTATTCTGCATTTAATTAGCGTAAAATATAGACCTAAATTTACAAGACTATTTATTATATTATAGAGAATTAAAAGGTCTGTATATAAATTACAATTGCTAGATACATAGAGAATTTACTTAGTAATTTCTATTAATTATTTAGAACCTTTTATTTCTAATAAGTATAATAGACTATAGCATTAAATAGCGCTAGTGTAAGTAACAGATTAAGAAGTTAATATAGTGTTATTTAGTAAGATAGAAAATAAAGTAACTAAATATTTAATAAAATTTAAAAATTTACTACTATTATATAATTAATAGTTACTATTAATAAGTATCCTAAAGTTATAGAATAGTAAGCAGTTAGTAAACGCTTAAAAGCAAGCTTATACTTATTAATAGCTAGCAAGCTAACGCATTTACTTATATATTTATATATAATTGTTAGTCTGGCTAGTATTATATATAATAAAAAGGGGTGATAGAAAAGGGTCTAATTTAGCTTATCTATAAAGGTTCTAAGCTAGCTTAAAAGGTTGGAAAAGGCGGGAAAAATAGTGGTGTTATTAGCTCACTTTTCCCCTTAAGTGCAGCCCTATATTTATAGGAATACACCTAATAGGAGCGCTACTCTTACTTCTATTAATTCGCTTAGGCTCTACTAAGGTTCTCTTATAAAGGGGTAATTTTAACACTTATAAATTCTCTTTTTTTTAAAAAAGAGAAATTATTTAAAGAGTAGCTTAAAAAATAAATAAAATTTAAAGTATTTACTTTTATAAGAAGGCCTTTAATTAGTTAGCTTTATACTAAACTAATCCTAGGCTACTCTAAC
>SRPV01000736.1:0-14616 GCA_018360135.1 Claviceps sorghi | reverse complement strand
TTTTTTTTTTTTTTTTTTTTTTTTTTTTTTTTTTTTTTTTCCGAATTTTCGTTCCTTCAGGGCTCGTAAAGAGGTCCGTCCTACCTTGCTGAACTTGGTCGCCACCAAATCCCGACACGGCTGAAGCCCCAAACGACAATGGTAGAGACGACGAGTTCTGAAAAGGACTGCTGCTACTCGCAGGAGCCGCAGGAGCAAATCCACCTGCGACCGCCGGTTTGGCCTGTTGTTGCGACGAGAAGTCACCGTCGTCCTGGACAAACAGGCTCCCCTCAGCCCGTAATCCATTTGTCTGCGGAGCCGCGTTCTCATCCTCAAACACAGTTCGGTGTATGACCTCGGGCAGTGGTCTGCATGATCGTTTTCGTTCCACCATATTCTGGGAATACTGATGCTGGAGTCTGCGATGCGGCAGCGGCCGTCTGCTATCGAGAATCAATATCCTGCGATCTAAATCAGAAGGACAATCCGGGTTCGGTTCGAATTCCATGCTGTGTAGTTCAGCAAAGTCTATGGCTTGCTGAATAGTATCAAACTGGAGAAATTCGTTGAGTGCTGCAGCTGTCACGTCTTTAGCGGTATCTTTGGGTCTGGAAAGCGCTCGCTTCACAGTCTGCAGTATCGACCGTCGAAGCTGAGGGAAATGGCACTCGGCGAAGCAGGCCATCGTGTAGGAGACCTTGGGGTCTTGGACGATGCGAAAATAGGCTTGAGAAGCGGCCGAGGCTGCCAATGAGGGTCCAGGCTTGAGTGGCCCGTGAAAATCGTGTGTGTCCTGCAGGGCTTCCACCAAGGACACTGCCGTTCTGACATCGTCAGAGTCCCGCCAGTGGCGAGACTTCCATTGCCGTTGAAGCGTCTCCAAAATGCTGGGATCTCGTGCGTGAAAGAGTAGGTAGTACGCTCTGAACTCGGACTCATTCTCGCATTCAATTCCCTGTTCACCACAATCATCATAGACGTCTCGCAACGACAGCAGGGCCTTGCCCAGCTGCTCGAGCTCTTGTTGCTGAACAAAGTCCTCGGGTGCCTTGCCTTCCTGTGACAGAAGGTGCAGAGACGTGACGTGAAATCTAGCAATGTTTTCCAGCACATAGACTTGTGTCCTTGTCTCTTCCGGCGTGAGAGACGAGAAGAACGAAAAGTCTCGACGAATGGCACGCGTCCGATCCCAAAGGAAACCGTGGACGACGGGCAGGTTGCTATCGTTTCGCAAAAGGTCGTCCAGGAGATAGTCTAGGGTCCTTCGAAGAGACGAAACAGACCGGACGTCCATTGGCAGCGGGGCCTCTTGCCCAGCCGCTGAACGCGCCAGCTTCTTCACCATTTTGCTCGTGTTGGCGTAAGTCGTCCTGGGATCCTTCTCTGCCTGGACGACGTCCAGTTCCGTAATTCTCGTAATCTTCTCAAACTCGGGGCACATATCCTCGCAGATTCCCTTGAATTCGATGGCATCGCTGAGAGCTTTCCGCTTTTCTGGGTCGTCGATCAGGCCAGCTTTCGTCAATGAAATACGGACCTTTTTGCGATAAGACTCGTATTGTTCTCGAAATCTTGCCATGGCCTGCTTGTTATTTGGGTTCCCCGGCTGCGACGGCCAAGGCGGCGGGCTAATGCCATCTTCTCTCAGCCTTTGGTAAACCTTTCTTGACAATGGGTCTGCCGAGTTGTAGGGCACTACAGTCGCCTCGTTCGCCGCGTCTGAGGATTCGCTCGAAGGCGACGTGGCTCGCCCAGGGTCGAGATGGTCTGGTTTCTGAACGGCAACAGGTCCGTTTTTCCGGTCGGCGTCGCGATTTCGAGGCTTTCCGCGGCCGTCTTTGTCTTTGCCTTGAGACTTCTTGGCAGAGCCATCCGGTCGACCTCGCTTTGCCCTGTGCTTGCCGGCGCCGCTGAGGCTGCCGTCGCTCAAGCTGGCATCTTCGGTGCTCTGGAAAGGATTTTTGGGCGACGACTTTGTTTTCGTTGGGTTGCCTGAGGCGATCCGGGCAAATGGATTGCTCTCGCCGCCCGTCGAGGGGACCGTTGCGAATGGATTGTGCACTGGCGCCGTACCAGCCGTGCCTTGGGCGAAGGACGCAAACATTTAGGTACGTGGTGCAACAAACGTCGCATCTAGCTATATTCGTAGTTTGCGCATCAGGAGCGAACTTCGGACGTCCGAACCCAGATGCGTGGCGCGTTGTTGGATGAAGGGTTCGCACTGCGAGGTTGAGGATGGTCGGAAGCTATTCGCGGAGACTTGAGAGAATTGGTCTGGCCTCACTCACGTGATGCAAGTCGACAAATCCCCGCGACGTAGACGTATGATTTTTTTTTATTTTTTTTTTGTTATACGATACACAAATCTTGCAAGACGACGAGGCCCAGCTTGTATTTTTTCAATAGTCGTTTGGCTTTGCTAGCTGACATTTCTGAGCTCAATCCAGAGTCGATCGCGTACGGAGTGAGGAAACCCGCGTTCGATGGTTGTCATGATCAACCACGAGACGGTCCAGTCCAGTCCGATCATGCAACACTCAACACTCTGTAGTCATCAGGCCCACACCAGACGCGGAAAAACCGTGCGTCTGAACGAATTAATCAGAACAAAAGAATTCATCATGTCATTACATTCTGCATCTGCACCTGCCCCTCATCAGTCTACGTTCTAACTTCTGACATTCCGCCCACGAATGCGCGCCGGCCCAAGTTCTCGTCGTATCTCTTCCAGCTGCTCCAGGCCAGACTGGGCCTTTGACTTCTTGGATGTTCTCTTGCCCGGCTTTGTGTAGCTTCCGAGAAAATCATCCAGGATATTGTCAAAATCTTTTCTCATGGGCCCGTCTACCGTCGATACTGTCGACACCTGAGAGACGGAGGCCATGTCATCTTCATCATCCTCATTATATCGCTCTTCGAGCACGTCAAATCGGGCATCCAACAGATTCATTTGTTCTGTTCGGACCAGAGAAGATGAAGACATTGAAAAACTAGAGGCGTTGGTCATGGCGCCCTTTCTCTTCTTCTTCCTCCCGCCGTTGGTGGTTGTGGTCCAGGTAGACTGAAGTTCTGACTGTGAGGGTGCTACTGCTACTGCAGCTTTGCCGGATCTTTGCTCCTTTTTGAACTGTTTGAAGTCCTCCATCCAGTCTTGGGTGGGCCCGACCTCGGGATCTTCTTGAACCTTGACCAGGTCTGGTGCTTCCTCCTTGTATTCCTTGGTCGGCTTTGCCGTATCGTCGGATTCCCAACCCTCATCGTCATCGTAGAATTGGTCCTCGTCAAATTCAAACTCGTCAATCTCTTCTCCGTCCTTGGTAAGGGCTTTGAAGATGTCGTCGTCCTCGTCGTCCACATACGCCTCATCCTCCAGAGCTTCCAGGACTTCTCTAAGTCGAGGGTCCATATCTGGCTGAAACCCCGCGATAGCATCGGGGATTTCTTGCTGTGCTTGGTATGTTGCCCTCGTCAAGTTCTTGGAGGGAAGTATCTCCTCATCGAGGACAGGCCCTGATTTCTGTTGTAGGTCCAGCTTCTTCAATGCATCCTCAAGGGATTCTTTTTGCTTTCCCTTTGACTTATCGGTAGCCTCGATGAATACGACCTGCCCGGAGCCAGAATTCAGGTCGCGTAAATGTTGCATGTAATCATACTCCGTGTCGTCGTAGTAGACGCCGTGACTGGCAGCCTCACCCTCATTGGCTCGAATCTCGGCAGCTTCCGAGCCAAACTCTGATGCTAAATCATCCAGGTGTTTCACTTTAGACGAGCCGGGCTTTGGTTGAGTCGGGTTGAGGACCATGGACGGAGCGCTCTCATCGTGAATGAGAGGGTCATTCTGCGGCCGATGGACCAGCGTAAAGTGCTGGGCCGTCTTTTTGTCACTGCGAAAAACAACCAGAAAAACAAAAGAGTAGTCACAATCAGCGATGGGCCAAGGCGTGGAAACGATGCTCAGGTCATTATTCAACATACATCCACTTTCCTCGAGGCATTTTGCAATTTTCCGATGTACAATGGAGGAAAAAGAATCAAATTAAAATCGCTGGCAGTCAAAGTGGAAGGACAAAGCCTTGATCTGTAGAATGGTGCAGCATTTGCTTCACCAACAAAGGATGAAAAAAAAAAATAAACTAAAAAAAAACTTGGGACCCCCATTCTGATAGTGGCAATACAGTGTGCGCCGCGATAAAACTGTGGTGTGTGTGTCACTTCTGGCGGTACTATACAGTGCTAGTCAGAATCACGCCCCGCCTCACGCTTAAGGGTCTCAAGTTTTGGAAGAAAATTTGCCCCTCCATTGTGACGCATTAATCAGCCGGGCCGACAGCAGCGAGTGGCCCAAGAAGATTTAGAAATCCAGAACACCACATGCACCAACCCTGACCTCAGACGAAATACCAAATCCCACATTTCATTAGCCTCGGCGGGATCAGAACCGGTTCTTCAGTTCGTTTCTGTGTCGATTCTTGATCGGACGACTTTGTTTCTTCATCACCCTCTCAAGCCGGAATAACGGAATAACTGATCGCAAGAGGGAAGCACGGCTCGCAGGAGCCTCCGCCAACCCGCCACAATGGTTCTCGCAAAATCCAAGAAAAGCGTGGGGCTCGGCAATGCGCTGATGAACGATCGTTTCGGCAAAGGCAAAGGCGCCGACAGAAAGAAAACGGCCGCCATCACGAGAACGAACCATGCGACGGGCGAGCAGTATCTCGTCAATGAAAAGCAAGATGCCGCGTGGGTCAAGATGCGCTCCGTGACGGAGCAAGGCGCCCTGGACGAGTTCCTGGCCACGGCAGAGCTGGCCGGCACAGACTTCACCGCCGAGAAGATGAACAACGTCAAGATCATCCACACCGACCAGAAGAATCCCTACCTCTTATCCGCCAACGAAGAGCGTGCTGTCCTCGGCAGGCACCGAGAGCACAGAAACCGCCTGACGGTTCCCAGACGGCCAAAGTGGGATTCCACCACCACTCCGCAGGAATTGGATGTCTCGGAGCGAGAGGCGTTTCTGAGCTGGAGACGAGGACTGGCTGAGCTGGAAGAAAATAATGATCTGTTGATGACCCCGTTTGAGAGGAATCTCGAAGTATGGCGTCAGTTATGGAGAGTCATTGAGAGATCCGATCTCATTGTCCAGATTGTCGATGCCCGGAACCCTTTGCTCTTCCGGTCAGAAGATCTAGAGTCCTATGTCAAGGACATCGACCCCAACAAGGAAAACCTGCTTCTCATCAACAAGGCAGATATGATGACTCCTGCTCAGCGCAAAGCCTGGGCCAAGTATCTCAAGCAGGCTGGTATTTCCTACAAATTCTTCTCGGCGCAGCTAGCAAAAGAGATGATTGAAGCCAGAGATCAAGAAGACGGCTCCGAGGACGACGTGTCTTGGAGACCATCTCATGACGGGAAGCGACCCACCGGTCGTCACGCGTCATTGTCTTCGGAAGAGGACGAGGACGAGGGCCAGGACCAGGACCAGGACCAGGACCAGGAGCAAGATGAGGAGCAGATTGGCAAGGAGTGCGGCAATGCTCTAGCAAGTGGGGGCGAGGATGAGGATACTCAGATCTTAACGGTCGATGAGCTTGAGAACATTTTTCTGCAGCACGCGCCAAAAGATGCCGGTAAGTTGTTTCGAAGTGATTCCATATCTTGCCTTTCTTGATGCTGGCTGTTCTGGACTCTTCCACTCACACAACGGTAACCCGAATCCAGGCGCGGACCACAAGCTACAAGTCGGACTGGTCGGCTATCCCAACGTCGGAAAATCATCCACCATCAACGCCTTGATCGGGGCCAAGAAGGTATCAGTGTCTTCCACGCCGGGCAAGACGAAGCACTTCCAAACCATCCACCTCAGCGACAATGTCATTCTCTGCGACTGCCCGGGTCTTGTTTTCCCCAATTTCGCCTTCACCAAGGCGGACCTGGTCTGCAACGGCGTTTTGCCCATTGACCAGATGCGAGAATTCAACGGACCCGTGGGCCTCGTCGCGCAGCGAGTGCCCAAACCATTCCTGGAAGCCATCTACGGCATCCACATCAAGACGCGGCCGTTGGAGGAGGGGGGAACCGGCGTGCCCACGGCCGAGGAGCTGCTGCGCGCGTATGCCACTGCTCGAGGATTCGCCACACAGGGCCTGGGCCAGCCCGACATTGCCAGAGCGTCGCGCTACATCCTCAAGGACTATGTCAACGGCAAGCTTCTCTTCGTCCACCCGCCTCCCGGCACCGACGACGCCAGGGCCTTCAATCGCGAGCTCTACGGCGAAGACAACTTGCCCGAAAAGCGACGAGCCGCCCTCGTCGCTGCCACCGAGTCCATGTCGCTCGTCGACGACGACAGCCTCGCCGCCCTGGACACAGACGTGCTGCCCGCCATGGCCATGGGTCCCAAATCACAGAGACTCGACGCCGGCTTCTTCGGCGACAAGGGCACACGAGGCCACCTGAGCATGCCCTTCAACCACAAATACACCGAGCAGGGTCTCGCCGCGGGCAAGGTCCTCAGCGGCCGCAAGGCTCGAACCGCAATCGCCCTCGAAAACGGGCTCGACCCCAAGGACGTGGCCGCCGCGGGGCGAAGCAAGAAGCACTTCAAGGGCGGTGCGAGGATGGGCAAAGGAAAGAAGGTCAGGACGAGGACTCCCAAGGACCTGGACGATGACTAGATAGCCTATTCCAGGCGAAAAACAGGACAATACACGGTGTTCGCAAAAAAAAAAAAAAAGCGTTCTTTATTCCGAGATCCCACATCGTGACATGACGTTGCTGAGAGAAACCCCATTGAACATGCTTCTAGACGCAAATACGGTAATTTGTCTGAACACAACGCATGGATCATCATCAAACCCACTGTAGGCGGAACAACCCGCAATTATGGAACAAGCCATGCTGAAAGTGACTGTAAACTGCCGTTACAATAAAGACAACCCGCAATGGAATCATGACGAAAATGCAACAGGACTGCTTTCAGCTCAAAAACTATATATAAACTGTCTTTATAAAGAACCATTCTCAATAAAACGCGTAGGAAGTATATATAACTTCTATTTAATAAACCATGCTTACTATAAGACATAAAAGTATATAAAACTATTTTTATAAAACAAACTATTTCTTACTATAAGGCGCACAAGAACTATACAGCTCTATCGGGTTACATGCTAGATACAGCACGTAACAATCTTGATAAAACAAACCATTCTCACCATAAGACGCACAAACACCACGCGGTACCGTCTTTCTAAAGCAACAACCCACGATGCACGCTCCTTGTCCAAGGCTCAAAACAGTACAACCAAATCGGTAGCGCCAGACTCCCAACATCCCCCAGTCATCCGCCGAAATACCCCCAACCGTTCTTTCCGCCTTTCAAAATCTCCGACCCTTCTGGTGACGGTCATGCCGCGCCCGGCCGATGCACGAGACGCAGCCGCACATGATGGCCGCGACGGCGCCAAACACACCCCGTGGCAGGTACGAGTGGCCCTCGGTCGACTTGTCTCTCCGGACGCGGAAGACGGTCCGCACGGCGGCGTGGTCCGACGGCCACTCGTTCTCGTAGTGGTCGGGCTGGGGCCGCGGCTCGCCCACGACGAGGGCCTGTGACGACAGCGTCTCGAGGCCCTTGTGGTAGATGAAGTCGATGCGGTCCTTGGGCTCGCGCCGACCGTCATTGTCCAGGTAGATGGGGGACCACGTGAAGCCGGGCTCGGCGACCGGATCGGGATGCGCCTCGCGGAACGAGTCCCGTAGGCCCGCGGCGATGGGGCGCGTCGAGGTCGGCCACGGGAAGGAGTCGGCTCCGCAGTGAAGCTTCTTGGTCGCGCTCGTCCAGTCGAGATGTGAGGGCGCGTTGAAGTCGCCGGTGAAGACGACGGGGTGCCGGTGCGCGGTGAGCAGGTCACGGCGCATGTGGCTCAGAATCTTCTTGATCTGCGGGGTCCGTCGTGATTTCTCCTCATTCTGCAGCACCTGCTCTTCTTGCAGGTGGTCGAAGCAGACGTCGTACGGACCGTAGGGCGTGTAGCCCAGGTGACAGTTCCAGAAGCTGAGCTCGTGGCCTTGATCGAGGGCGATGCGGACGGACCCGGCCGCTTCGATGGCGTCGTTGACGGTCACCATGGGGTAGCGAGAAATGATGCCCACGTCGTTGCCCTGCCAGACATGCCAGCCCAGGGCTTTGCCCAGGCGGATCGCATGGCCTCCCGTGCTCTCCTGGAGACCTACAATGTCGGCGCCGCTGTTGGCAATGAAACGAACCTGCTTGGCGTGATAATTCTTGACCTGGGTACCGCCGAACCAGAGGTTGAACGACAGGACAGTCAGCTCCTCGACCAGGGGCTCGTTCCTTGGGACGACGGGAATGGTGATTCTCATTTCCGCCGTGGATCCGTCGGATGCAAGGGCCTCGACGGTAAAGGTGGTACTCTTGGCAAAATCCGGCGGTATGCCGAAGATGGTTCCATCGGTTGAGACGTTGACCCAGCTGTGGTCGTCTTCGGGATGTGTCGGTGACGACATGATTGGATTCCAGTCTTTGGCCTTGGCAAACTTGCTGGCTCCGTCAGGCGGGTTCTCCAGCATGCCGCCAACCGAAGCTTCAAACGGCTGGCCTCGACGGGCATTATGCGTCTTGATGACGTCGGCGATGAAGGCAAGTCGCCCCCGCCCAGGGTTGAAAAGGTCCATCGGGTTGGCAAGCCACTTGTACCCCCCCCTGGCAAGAAAATAGGCTCTGTAGGCTAATCCCGGCGGCAGCTTGGCGGCGTCCACCTTGACCGTCCCGCTCTGGGCCGGGGCATATACCCAAGCCAGGGAGTCTGCATCGTGTCTTTGCGACTCGGGCCCCCCGCCTCGCAGCGCGTGATAGATTCCAATCCAGTTGTCCGGGTCGGCGTGAGGGGTGCTGTACGCAAAGGTGAGCGCAGGTTCGCCCTTGACGACGGACAGAGAGCCCCAGGGCCCAGGAACCGCGAATTCGACCGGCTGGGCCAGCCATCTGGAGCCCTGGTCGGCAAGCAAGTACGCCTTGTACTGCCCAGGCGGCAAGTTGGCCGTGGACACGTCGACGGTGCCTTCTGCCTCGGGAGCGTACTCCCATGACAGCGAATCCCGGTGGTGTTTGTGCTTGTCTGCACCGCTGCCAGCGGCCGAGTAGACGCCGATGCAGTTCCTGCTGCTCGGATCCGTGGTCGAGTAGGCAAAGGCCTGGTGAAAGGCTTTCCCGCCGGATGCCAAAGACAATGAGCCAGCAGCGGCAGCGGCAGCGGCAGCGGCAGCGGCAGCCGCAGCCTTCGCGTCGCAGGAAGACGCCTCACCACCAAGACCAGCTTTCTCCTCCATGACTAGCATCTGTGTCTCGGTGAGCCGGCTGAGACCTCGGTTGACCAGCGAGAATGCAGAACACGAGAACAACTACAGTCGTATGGATAAGCGACGGGGGGGAAGAAGCGAGCAAAAAAAAAACTCTTCATCTTCAACATGGACAAGCCCCGCAAAACGGTGCGCGCAAAAACAAGAATGACTGGAAAGCGAACACATGCCCGTTCCCGCTCATGTCTTGCTCCAGCCAAAGTCCTCTTCTGCGGGACCCAAGACCATGTCTCAGAAGCTCACCTCTTCTCCGCCGTCCCCGCATCTCGACAGTCTTCATCGCCACACGGACAGGTGAACTTTTTAAACTTTTTCACTTACAGAGCAGCGGATCGATGGGGGTAAGACACGTTGACGACTCGACTCGGACGAAGTTCGCGGCGGGAGATGGTGGAACGCTACGTCGAGAGTGTCTGGGAGTAAATTCAATCCCAAGCCAGGCCGCCCGTGACTCGTGACTCGTGGCTCGTGACTTGCGACTTGTGACTCGTGACTCGTGGGTGGGCCCGGCGGCGGGTGCACGTGGGGTCAGCGTCACCTGGCTGGTGCGTCGACTGAAGTGGGGGAAGGAGCCCGCCGGGACGGCACGAATCCAATGTGGGCCGCTTCATTCCATTGGTCCATCCCTTTGACCCTTTAAGTGCGCTAATACGCCCATGACATCATCACGACCAGGCTGAGGCTAGTGAGCTAATTCAACGAGGCTAAGTAGGGTTCCTTGATTTTCTACGGCAAATACGCTACGCTTATAATGTTGATATTTCTAGTTTTAGAAAGATCTAAGAAAAAGCACAATAGAAGTTACTACATCTTTTAGTAAAAAGCGCTCCATTGAATTATATCCATGTATTTAAGCATCTTTCACGTACTGCTCCTAATGTGGGTATCGTGACCTCATTGCCGCCTCCGCGCACTCACCTCACTGGGATGGAGGAATGTCTCGCCCTGCCAAGCAACATTACTAACCAACGTCTATTTGCCCTTTGAAATCTCCGTCTTTACGTGCCGACTTCTCGCGGTGCCACGCCACTTGCCACCGGCCGCAAAGAGCTTCAGAAGTCACTACCCTGCACAACGCAAGCATGTCTGCCGACGTCATTGGTTCAACGTCATAGACCGTCAACAATCAACACCGCAACTGTTCTGTATCGTTCAAGATCGTCTACTTATGACCATTTTCTATTTCCGTGTATCTGCCTCTATCCGTATTCCTACGCCGTTGTTCTAGTTTGTGTATCTGTTGACTCATCGGGCCGGCTCCATGATACGATTCTAAGATTAAATGTGCATAAACAAAATTTTTAGAGAAAAAGAAAAGAAAAGACAAGAAAAGATCAGAAAAGAAAAAGACAACGAAAAAGAAAAAGAAAAAGAAAAAAAAGCTTCTTAACACCCTTTCCATGTCCTAGTAGTTGAAAATCATCAAGCTCGGGTTCAGCACAAGCGGACTCAGTGCATGGAACCCCAGGGTCGTTGCCAAGGGAATAATCACTGTAAAGTCGGTAATGGCCCAGTCCGGCGGCGCAAACGCCCCCAAGTACACCATTGTTCCCACCAGGAGCGTCAAGATCAGATACATGTACTTGAACGTCTTGAAGATGCGCGGCATCTCTTGGAAGAAATTGCTGTCCTCCTTCTCCTTGGACGTGGACCCCCACTGCATGTCCACGTGGAACAGATGCGCCAGCAGTGCGGTCGAGATGTGGAACGAGATGCCGCCAAAGAAGAGTGTCATCATGGGGATCCATTTCAGATTCTCCAGGAGCGCTTGGAGAAGTGGTTTCTCTCCAGTGCGGTAACGGACGACGGCGAGCGCGATGGGCCCAGAGGCGTTGAAGACCACAACCAGAGAAAGAAAGACCTCCCACGACGAGAGATAGGCCGACGCGAGGTCGTCTCTGAACCAGCCGACGATGAAGTAGTTTAGTGTGGAGAGGAAGAACGCCGACCCGAGCGCATAGTACGAGCACATGTAGGCCAGGATGGAGATCTTAGATGAGAGCATGATGTTGGATGTGATGTAGGTGAAGAAGAGGGGAGTGAATGGACCCTTGTACCACCACCGGTGGATAGGGTGGAAGATCATCTCGTTGACACCGTATCCATATTTCTGCCAGCGATTAATCTCGTCGTATATCGTAAGGGAAACGCCTTCTTTGAAGGCATTGTCGTGGTAGTCAGCAATACGGACCACGTTTCCTGCCATTTGAAGGCGGAGAGCGATGTCAAAGTCTTCAGAAACGTGGCTCTCGGACCAGTAGGGTATATAGCCGTTCTTTTCGGGAACGCAGACGTCTTGAATGGCTGAAAAAAAAAAACGAGAGGACAAGTCAGCCTTGACATTAAAAGGTACTTGGGGCTTTTGATAATAGCAGGTGCATGTCGTTTTTTTCTTCTTCCTTACCTGGCCATCGTAGAAACGCATTGTGGCCCACAAAAGGCGCAGTTTCTCCAGAACCAATGGAGAATCGAATCGACGAGTAAATCAAGTTTGTAAAATAGGTAATGCCGTTTTCAAAGTAGTCGTGGGAAACTTGCATGACGCCCGTCGAGTGCTGCACGATGGCCACCTCGGGAGACAGGAACATCTCTGCCGCGCCGTACAAGAGGCAGTCTTCGGGCTATTGTAACCCAATCAGTCAGTTCAATTCTTCTTCTTCTTCTTCTTCTTCTTCTTTTTTGGTCAAGGGGATAAAAACAAAAAGGAGTTTGTTGTGGGGGGGGGGGGGGGGGGGGAGGGAATGTGCCTACAACTCTGGTGTCGGAATCAACAATGAGGATAATCTCGCCCACGCGGATATCACCGTCTGCCCAAGCCAGAGGGTTCTCTTCGAGAACCTGTCTCAACACACTCTGATACATGTCCTCTTCTTCCTCCTCGCTAATCAGATCCGTCTCCTTGTCCGCAAACCGGGCATCAGCGCGCTCCTGCATATACGCCTCGACCTTTTGTGAAATGTTGAGAGCAAAATTCATGTTGGATGCTTTTTTGAATTTTCCCTTGCGCACAAAACCCTCTTCGCCGTTGTGCTTGGGACGAGCGACCCAGCCAATCCTGTTGTCTGTGTAAAAGTCCCTGCGCTGCTGTATCTGTTCGTCTGTCAATCCGGCACGTAGTCCGTCGTCGTTGATGAAGATGTTGGCAGAGCCACCGTGAGATTCATAATGAGAAATGGCGGCTTGTATACTTCGGACGGTAGGGATGATGACAGAATCCATGCCTTCTTTGTAGACGGGTATCTGAATGGTCACTTTGGGGGGGATGAAGCCATCCGCGTACGCCCGGCGCAAGCAGGGCTTGTGAGCAGAGAAGAATCGTGTGTTGGTATTCACGCCGCCAATGGGTCCAAACACTTGAAACAGGTTGGTGAAGATAATCTGGAAGAAGAACAATGAAACACACATCAACAACGGGACGGGGACGGCCAAGGCCATGCGTGTCCAGTCTTCGGCGAGAAGACAATCTGTGATAAGCTTTGCAAAGTAGATTCCTATCAGCAGACAAATGGACAAACACATAGAGAGGCCAACAAAAAATGCGGAAGTGCGCGCTACAGGTCTGGCGATGGACTCGGGGCAGCGCGTGGTGTCGCCTTTCTCCAACGCATCGTCGCTGATGTTTGTTGGAGTCAGGAGGCCAGGAGTGGACGCGCCGATGACTGGCGTTGCTGATCCCATGACAGTCGCAATGTCCGACGGTCGCAAGCTCGATTCACGGCGACTGGACATCTGAAGTAAATTGGAAGGGAGGTTTTCGTTTCCCCACACCTGTATCGTAGCATCTGTATTAGCCCACGCGCATTCACAACGCGGGCTCCTCCCTCTTGAGGCTGGCGGACACATACCATTGAGAGAAGCTTTTCTTCCACCATTGTTGCTTGTGGAAGTATATGGCCAAGGTCGTCGTGCCACACAAGGATAAGTCGCTCTTGTCGAAAGACGCAGGCATATTGGAATTTCTTAACCGTAGCAGGTTGTGCGAATGCCATTGAATCGAGGACTTGAATCTGAGAGCCGTCCTTGAACTTCAGCTCCGTCTGTCCCGGCGCCAACGAAGCCAGAATGCCGTCCAGCATTTGCGGCCTCATGGTCGTGGCCACGTTCAGGTTCAGCCTGATGACTGTTGCCAGAAGACTATAGTTTAAGGGGTTGGGAACCGTGATGTAGCTGCCGCGAGACTGCTTCAACAGCACACCGGAGCAGTCGTTGTCAGGCATCATCGGCTCCGACAGCATCCACCCATTGGAAACTGCTCTGTTATGCAAGTATGAGACCATCTGCGCCATGCGTCAGCACAAGACATGCATGTCGATAGACAGCAACAAACTTCAGTCCAACATACCGTTCTGAATCGAAACTCATCATTGTATTGGGCATGAGGTGTAGCGCTGCCGGACCCTGATTCTTGGAACTCATCGGAGTGGGAGTTGCCAGAGATGGTCGCAAAGGATACTCTCCTAGGCAGAGGGGTTTGACACCCATTGGGAGAAGGCGGCGAAGACGCCATGATATCAATGTCCCAGATCACAGTCACTCTTCGGTACAGACGCGTGGTGTCGAATGGCAGGCCTTCGTTTTCGTTTGGCTATTCTTTTTTTCCCCTTTAAGTGTGCGCTGCTACTTGTGTGCCGGACGAACCCGAAGAAGGTAAGGTTTGAAAGATCTCCAGGCGCGTCTTCGTTGAAAGAATGAGTCTTGGAATAAGGATTTCAAGCGGCGGCGCTTGACGTGAAATACGTTGATGTCCGCGGACTGAGGTATACACTAACCTGAATATATGGTAGTCGAATAAATAGCAGTCAAGAGCATATGTCGCCTTCTTATCTGCTCATTTCGACTTGACTTGCTGAGCCAGGACCTTTCTTTGAGCTGACAGGTTGAGCTGACAGGTGAAGGAGATGCAGCTCTCTATCGAAACGAGCATTATCCTCCAGGGCATACATAAACTAGCAGAGTGAAGTCAACCCTGTGATAAGATGTCACGCCGCTTTTAATTTGTTGAACCGGGTACCATGCCAAGCGCATCAGCCGTCGCAAATACGAGGGCAACCATGTCCATGTGCTGAGGATCAACACAAACTTGACTAGACCTGATATCTGGCGGAAATTTTCTTAGTTTTTTTTAGTAAATGTTTTTTTTTTGCCCCTTTGCTTTGTCTTTGAAGCACGCGTTTTAGAGCCAATTTCTTGAGGCTTTTGAATTCAGTGGAGCCTGACATGTTAAAGTTTTTTTTTTTTTTTTTTTTT
>SRPV01000735.1:0-14629 GCA_018360135.1 Claviceps sorghi | reverse complement strand
AAAAAAAAAAAAAAAAAAAAAAAAAAAAAAAAAAGTTCCAACCCGCCGACGTTGCCTTGATACATGTAGACGACGTGTTTTCCCTCTTTCCTTTTGTTTCCTTTCGTCCTTGCCCCCCCCCCCCCCCCTTCTGCTCCCTTGACGAACCCCCGCGCCGATTCCTCCCCAAAAACCTCCCTGATTCCATCCATCGCGCACCCAGGTCTCAACAACGAGAAAAGGAAAACAAGGCGCGAGGGGCGCCAGAGGACCACCCGTGTTTGGGGAAAAAAAAAAAAAAAAAAAAACGAGGCAAAAGCACATAACGCCCGCCCAGCGAGACAATGGGCCTAGCGGACGGGCAAAGCACTGCGTTGCATCGTCTCCCTGACGGGCTTTTTGGTAGGCCGCCCTCCCCCCCTTTTTTTTTGAGCCTCCCTTTCCCAGGGAGCTTGCGCCCCTGGGGATACTAGCGCCGTCTGGCGATGTGACTTGGTGGGCATGTGCTTGTGATGGTGATGCTGGGGTTTGGGGGGGGGGGGGCGTTGTTTACGAGGCGCGGGGTCGAGGTTTGTCGCGGCGTGGCATCCGGGGCAGTCGGCATCTTTTTTTTTTTTTTTTTTTTTTACGCCGGAACTGGCTGTGTTTGAGGCTGGATGGCATGGATGTCACTCGCTGCTTGTCCGTGGGCGAATCGGGGACTGGCAGCCACGGCCCCGCTTGTCCCGTCGCATCTTGACCGTCGTGGTCCGGCGCTGGTTGCTTGGAGTATCCCTGTTGCCGGAGGAGTCGCTCGCCAAGAGAAAAAGGAAAACACCACCCGATGAGGACAAAAAGAGACAAAAAAAACACCACCCGATGAGGACAAAAAGAAAAAACACCACCCGATGAGGACAAAAGGAAAAAAACACCACCCGATGAGGACAAAAAGAAAAAAAAAAAAAAAGAAAGAAAAAAGGGCATTGGTCACCCCGCGTTACGCCAACGTCCTGCGGGGAAGCACCCGACCCGGCCTCTTGGGACCGGTCGCTCGTCGGGCCAGCCACGAAACATCGACGTGGTCGTGTGGACTGATCGCCGGGATGGCGTTGGCGGACACGGACGTGGGTGCGCGGCCGGTTCGCGGGGATTCCGACCGGTGCTTGCGACGGACACGACTGTGCTCGTTGGTCCGCCGGATTCCACCTGGTGCCTGGTGCCTGGGACGGACACGACTTCTCGTTGGGTCCGCCGGGTTTCCCACATGGACTCGTCAACGGGATAGCATGCACTGGAAATCGCCCCTCAGCCACATCCTCACTTGCTCTTCATGACAAACACGGCACGGTAGTGTGACAGGGCACATTCTGCTGCTATGATCCGGCTTGCCTCTCGAGACTTCTCCCCGTCATCCGTGCTCTGCATTCTCCGCCCCGGCCGCCTCTCTGCGCAAGATGAACTACTCGGGGCTTCCTCGCCGAGCAAGGTTTCGGGCCCGTCGGGCGCCGGAAATGTCGGGGCTCAGGGCCCCCGAGTGACCTCGTTTCCCTGCGCAGACGCAGATGCATCTTGCGCATACGCCGGCGCCGCCAGAACCTCCCCCTTGTCCACCCACACGGAGGCAAGCTCTCGTTCGATTTCGTCGCGGCGCTTCTTCATCTCGTCCACTTCGGCAAGACGCTCGCGCAGCTCCTGCACTTCCTTCTCGACCTGCATCTTCTCCCTCTCCGTGCCAATGCGCTCCAGTTCCCAGCCATCGCCTTGGTCGCCTGACCCCAGCACCAGGTTGAACGTGTGGTATTTCTTGAGCGAGGCGCGCGTCGATATCGTGATTAATGCTGTGAAAGACGGCGCGTGTGAAAGAGCCATTAGTCAAGAGGTCAAGAGAGAGAAAGAGAACGAGAGAGAGAGAGAGAGAGAGAGAGAGAGAGAGAGAGAGAGAGAGAGAGACCCCTGATCAGTGGACCTGGGTCGGAAACAACGTACTGATCCCCCGTTGCTTGCAATTCTCGTACAACAGACCCTCCACGTCGCTCGATACCGCACTCGTACCCTCGTCAATGACGGCGTACTGGGGTTCGTGATAGAGCAGCCTGGCAAACTGCATCCTCTGCTTCTCCCCGCCACTGAGCACGTCCTTCCACTCCTTGCGCGTATCCCAGCCCCCTTCGCGCTCGGCAAGATAGCCCAGTTTTGCTTCCTCCAGCACCCTCTGCAGATCCTCCTCCGACCTTCGCTTCCCTTTCATGTCGACGTGCCCGTCAGGATAAATGACCTGATCGCGCAGGGTGCCAGGACTCAGGTACGGTCGTTGGGGTAAGAACATGATGCCGTCCTCTCCGACACTCTTAGGTCGGCTCACGAGGCCGCGATAGACCGGCCATAGTCCGGCCAGTACGCGGGCGATTGCGCTTTTCCCGACGCCGTTGGGGCCAGATATCTACACGACGCGACACGACACGACGCGACACGACACACTGATCAACACAGGACTCCCCCAACATGCCGGCTGATGCCTCGGGGTGAATGGGGGGGTGGGGGGGGGGAGGGGGAACCGCTTGAAACGATATTACATCTGGACTTACGAGAAGATGGTCTCCGTTGCGTACAATCAACGACAACGACTCCAGAAGCTCATCCCCACCCTGGGGCCACAAGCTCGGGGCAACAATGGGGACATGTTCAAATCGAACGCCTTCGAATCCCTTTTGAATGGTTCCCTGCACATCCGACAGGGAGTAGAGTTCGTTTTGTCCG
The DNA here is from genome assembly GCA_018360135.1 of Claviceps sorghi. Classification (NCBI taxonomy): domain Eukaryota; kingdom Fungi; phylum Ascomycota; class Sordariomycetes; order Hypocreales; family Clavicipitaceae; genus Claviceps; species Claviceps sorghi. The sequence continues at coordinate 11,914 of SRPV01000735.1, read as the reverse complement.
TTGCGAAGGTAATAGGCGTCGGCATGGACACGATGAAGGGTTGAAATCAGCGTGTACACTCGGCTGGTGTACCCCGCGAGCTCGGACAGGTCCTTGATGGAGTACATCATTCTGCCACCGGCGTCGGCCAGCGACAGCATGAGTCTCTTGTTGGTGATGAAGTCCTTCATTCGATTCCGTTCGCGGCCGCCTTTCTCGGCATGCTCCGCCATCTCGGCTGCACCGCCTACTCCGCCCCAGGCAGGCAGAAATACCGGCAACGAGGCAAGCAAATAGCCATACGCACTCCAGCTGTACTTCAGGATGAAGTCCTCCAGGATGTTGTACCGGATTTTCAGCATGTAGATGCCCTCCATCCAGTTCTTGAGCGACCTGTACTCCTTGTCCAGGAAGGTTTTTTCAATGGCGGCGCCGCCGTAAAAGGCGATTTCTTCCGCGTTGGCAATGAGCCTAGCATGCAGGCTTCGGAAATCACCCTCCTTGCGGCCCTCGACTGCTTTGAGCTTTCCAAACGGCGGCGAAAGTCTGCGCAAAATGCTTGCCGTCAAGAAGTAGTTGCTCATCAGGCCAGAAAGAGCCAGCGGGCCGAGAGACCGGTAAAGCTGGAAGCTGAAGACGCACAGGTCCACAAAGGGCTTGCCTAGTGAAGAGTATAGGTTCGCTGCGGCGGCACAGAACAGTGTCAGATCTTGTGTGACGTACTGGTCGGCTCCGTGGCCAACCCCGCCGTCCAAATTGTGCAGTTTGTAGTAGTTGAGCTTCTCGTTCAGGTAGAGGTCATGGATATATCTGGTGAGTCGGGTTCGAAAGGCTATGGAGACCTTGGATTCGAGAAACTTGATCATGGCGTTGGTGTAGGACGCAAAGCCACCTAGCCCACACCACTGAGAGACGAGGCTGCTGATTAGCCGGCCGCAACGTGTGAACATGAACCAGACAGGTCTTGAATGCAAATCATGGTTGACCAACCTTGGCTATACCCCAGAGAAAAGATTTCCCGTTTCCCGCCACCAGATCGCGGACCAGTTCGCCGTCCAGCCGTGCTACGACGAGGGACAGGTAGGTTCGGAGCATCAGGAAAATGCCATGGCTTAGCAGCAGGCCGGCCTCTTTGCTTGACCAGCGGGGGAGCATGATGCTCAGCAGGCTCAGAAACTGATGCAGAAATGCCAGATTCAATCCCGGCTTCGTCTGGGCCGAAGGAACGGAGCCATCTCCCAAGCCAGACACCCGCGGAGGATTCAAGAAGAGGCGACGATGGGCCTCAAACGTCAAGGCCTTGGTGGCGTTGATGGTGACTTTGGAAGTGCTGTCCTTGTAAGGGACGTAGATGGTCCGGGAGCCGTCCTTGTTGTGAAGCCAGGAATTGGTTCTGACCAGCTTGCGCCCTTGCTCGCGTTCCTGTCTCTGTCGTTTCCAGCGCCGCCGGGCTCCCTCGCCGCCAAGAACAATGGTCAGCGTAAGGGCCAGGGTGGCGGCGATGCGGGCATTTCGCGATGTGCCGCGTAACCTCGACCGCACGGCCGAGGTCCATTTGTCGATGAAGGCGGCCAGCGCATCCTCGGCGGCCGTCGTCCGCAGATTGGACTGTGCAGCCATGATGGCAATGACACTGCCGCAGCCTGTTCAGAGGTTGCCACCCGTGCCCATCAAAACGTACTCGGCGCAAGCGGCTCGGAGCAGCGGTTCGCAGACTGATGGATGCAGACGTCTGGGGATTCCGATGGTGGTGATACGGCAGGCATTCGTGAAGCCAAGTTGCGGTCGGCGTGCGGTTGGCGTGCTGACATGGAGCCAGATTCCCGATGGCTGCTTTGTGGTGGCGTGGATCAACCACTTTGACCTGAATGATGAAGGGACTGGAGGGAGGGAGCGGCGAGTGGCCAGTGACCAGTGACCAGTGACCGGTGACCGGTGACCGGTGACCGGGCGTCACATGCATGTGAAGACGGTGATGGGGGCCCCCGCTGGCGGCCGAGGCAGCTGCCAACGTCTGGTACGTCTGGTCGGCAGACGGCAGCGCCTGGTCTGGTCCGGTCGGGTCCGCGGGGCTTTTCCACGTCTGGGGGGCATCCAAGCCCAGTGCGGATACGTCACGTGACGGCCCCCCCCCTCCCCCCCCCGGCTGTTCCCAGCGCGGCGGCGTTTGTCCTGCCTCGCGTCTTTCGTGGAACCCGGCTGGTCTGAGGCCGGCGCACACTGCTGGATCTACATGCCAACATAGGTACTTCAAGTTGGTATGTGTGTACATATGTACCCGACCACTTCTCCAAGGGCTTGCATGTTGATGCACCGATGCCTGGCATTAAGTACGTGAGGTACATCCCACTACCCGCAGCTACATGGCCTACATGTTTGCTTCTAGCTGCGCAGCGCGTGGGAAACCCGAGAAAATGCCGCAGGGTAGGTAGGTAGCGACTGGTGGCAAGACAATGCCATACACACTTCATGCATGCTACATGCTATGTATATGTACATGGGCGTCCAATCGCTTAGTAGTCCTCTTTTGATGTCGAGGCCTCGATATGCCCACGTGCCCACGTGTAAAAGTACCTACCCAACAAGCGGACGACGGCCTTGAACATCTTGTCACGGCCAAATTTCTGCAAACTGGACTGAACTGAACTGAACAGACTCCATCTACATTGATATCTACATGAGCCCAGCTGCCAAAATTGGACGTGGGGCGGGGAAAGAAAGGCGAGGTGGAAACGTGGCTTCCGGCGCGAGTATTCCGGCTGCCGAGAAAACAAACAACAGGATACCCCGTTCGAGGCGGGAAAAAAATGCGGACCGGACGGCGTGCCAGCCAGGCACAGTGAAAAAAAAAACTTGACAGGCAACACGATACAACACAACGATGCAGCACTTCACACTCCCTCACACGGGTGGATGTGGTATTGGCGGGCGGCATTGGCGGCATTGGCTACGGAATGGCATGATGGAGACGTGGGCTTGGGCGCCTAGAGCCCCAATCAGACGTTGGACATGGAAGGCACTTGCAGCAAGCAGGGCGAGCTGGACATTTGAGTGGCGTGTGTAAGTACCTAGGTATGTACATACTTATGGAAGTATGTACAGTAAGTACTTTACATAAAGTACGAGAAAGACTTTGGGGTACAGGGACCGTGGATCGCAAGGAGTTCCGACTTTTTTTTTTTTTTTTTTTTTTTTTTTCCCCCTCGCCAAAATCCGATGGGAAAGAAAAAAAAAAAAATTCTCCAAGCTGAGTCTCCTTACGCAGACTGGCCGCGCATCGTGCAACGGCCGGCTCTGCCGCCGGCAGCAGTCAGCAGTGGCAATGACGATGACGGCAGGAGACAGCAACATGGACTTCAGACGGGCCAAGCCGTTGCAAGTCGTCGGCATGGACTGGCGCTAAGACGCGTCGGCATCTGGGCTGCAAGGTGGCGAGATGCAAGACGAAGACCCTGGATGACGATGCCGGGGCAGACTGTATGTACATATGTATGTACATACGCACAGAAATGTATCCTGTCCACACACGACGCCGCACGAATCGCCGCGAATGGGTGTGACGGCCGCAGGCATCTGGGATCCATGGGGTCATGGATGGATGGATGGATGGATGATCTCAAGTTGCACAATCCTAAACAAGTCCACCTTTTGTCACACGCGCATGCACATAATCAGAGAGTGACGACCAAATCTACTGGTTGGCTTCCTGGCTTCCTGGCTTCCTGGCTTCCTGGCTTCCTGGCTTCCTGCCTCCAACAATTGACAGCTCCCCGTGCATACGTCTCATGAGTCTCGCCCACAGCGGCGTTTTTGTTACCCGTCCTGGCACAGATGCACAGGTGCTTTGATTTCAACCACCTGCTGATGTTTGGCTTCCAGCACGCCCTGCCGGTTCTGCATCTCCATCGTCTCCGACAAGCGCAAAACCCGCCGCGGGTAGCTGTCTGTTTTGTCGTCGAGTGCCGTCGCATCGAAGCCAGAGGTGTCGGCATGATTGAGACGCGGCGACCGTCGCCAGATCAATCAGACATGGCAGAAAACGAGGACATGGTCTCCATACATGACTTGGCGGTGGGCTCAGCGTTGGTCATGCCGTCAACCGCGACTGACCAAGCTGTGGCTTGCTTGGGGAGAAAAAAAAAAAAAGAGAGATAAAATGAACAAAAAAAAAAAGCAACCAGCAAGCGTATTTCCAGGGGCGGAACTTTCAGCTGGATTGCATATTGCGGCCAATTTCTGAGATGTGCCCATTGCGCAGGCAGAGATTAAGACGTAGCGGCAGGTCCCGCCGGCTTAGGAGAGGATCTAAATACAGTGCGAATGGTAGTCCTGCACACAGTAATGGCCTGGTTCTATCTGGCTGAAAGACCGTTTGGACTTGCCACACCACGCACTGTCTGGGATGAAACGCTAGCAGCAAGCCGCACCCCGGTTGGCTAATCTCATAGTGCACCCCACCCGCACCCCAGCATCCCCCAGCATCCCCTTCGCCGTTAGCCCCAGCCGTCCCTGCACGGTACGCTATGCTCTTTGGAAGCACCGAGTGGTTCCCTCCAGTCTCTTTCGCCGCCTTGTTTGCCGTGTCTGGTTGGCTCAGTGCCTGGAGCCATGCACGACCGCTCGGCCAGGCAGGCAGGCAGGCAGGCAGGCAGGCAGGCATGCAGCAAAGACAGGCAGGCAGCAAGTGCCAAGTAGCCCAGCCCGCGCTTTAAAGGCAATCATTTCATTTCGCTTGCGCCGCCCAGCTCCCCAGCTCAATACATCGTCTCCCCGACCCGACTATTCTGCTTGTTCACAACGCAGCGTCTCTCTGGCAGAAATCGGCGGGACGGACGTTCCCAGATCGCCAACGACTCGACCCCATTGCCTGTCCACGGCACTTTGGTCCCATTGGCAACGCGCCCGCCGTCTTGCGGCTCACACAACCCAGACTGCACACAGCCAGCCAGCCGTGGCACCCAAGTCCGACTTCTCCCCTTTACTCTCGCACCTGGACGATCCTTCAGCGGCGTCAGGCCTCGCCCGATTTGAGCCGTTGCTCCTTTCTCGATATACAATCCGGTGCGGAGCGTCGACAGCGTTGTTCGTCGCCACGGTGGACGTCACCGCCCCCGACGTGTTTTTCATATACCTGAATTGAGGACGGGAGCAAATAGGTGAGAGTCTACTCCATTGTCTCTCTGTCTCTCTGTGCGCGTGCTTGCGCGCATTTTTGGCGACTCGAAAAGGCACATCGCCGGTCCGCGGGGTTTTTTTTTTTGATTTTTTTTTTTTTTCTCTTTTTTCTCTTCTCTTCTCTTCTCTTTCCTTTTTCCTTGTCCCTTCTTCTTTGGACAACAGGTGTAAGTGATGATTCGCCGAGAGTGGATATCGTGTCGTTACGGAAACGTGAAGCATCTGTTACGCCGTTAACCTCGTTCCAACTGGTTTGCTGCCATCCCATTATCGAGCGAAGCTAACCCGGCTTTTTTTCTTCTCCTTTTTTTTTTCCGGGAGTGAATTCACAGAACAAAAGAGTTTGTCTTCGGCACGCAGACATAAAGTACTCTTCTTCCTCCTCAACTTCGGCAAGATCTGGACCGCTTGGCGATGGGAAATGACGGTATTCAGTTGTCACCCGACGAGGGGGGAACTTCTAAGAATGTTAGGAGTCTCCTAAAAGTACCATCTAGATCATCGTCACAACAGAGAAACCAGGCATCTACCGCATCCACAGGCCTCAGCGGAGCTACCGCGACCGACCCAAGAAGTAGCATTGATGCGAGATCGAAGGAGTCTCGAGGTAGCATCTCGGGTCGACGAAGAAATGGCAGTGCCTCAACACGCCGAAGCGGCGGCGACAGCGAACGAAATCAACATAATGCTGCCAATTCTCAAGCCAGTTCGCCGTCCACGAGTGACCAGAGGCGAAGACGGAAGAAGAATGCCAGCCTGCTCTCATTGCTTGGCTGCTGTGGTGTTCCTGATGCTGCCAACACTCTGGAAGAAGGTGAAAACGAGAATGCTCACAAGGTCGAGAAACTGCCTCAACGTTCCGTTACATCCAAGCCTCGTCCGCAAGCTGCCATCGAGCAGCAATCGGAAAAATTACCAAACGAGAAGGAACCGGGCCAAAGTAGTGCTGCACCAGATCATCTCGAAAATCAGGGGCCTAGTAGTGCAATCGAGCCAGAGATGTCATGCGCAGAGGCAACAAGACCAGAGTTCGAGCCACAAGCGACGGCGCCAGTTGTGAACACCGATTCCTCGCCGCATTTTGGTGCGAACCAAGTCGAAACACCAGAGCACGCCGAGATGAGAGACGACGTTGATGTAGACATGCCAGATGCTGGGGACATCGTGGCCCACGACAACGACAGTCCACTCTCGCGACCGACAGAAGAAGTCCAATCTCAGACAATTCCACCTCCACCGCCAGCACCGCCCGCTGTGCCCGAGCCTGTTGCGGTTGCGTCTTTACCTCTGACAGAGAGCATCCCTCCGGCACCCGAGCCACAATTGTGGCTGCTACCTCCAGTTGCCCCCGAACACAAGAGCCGAAAATGCCTTGTTCTAGACCTAGACGAGACCTTGGTGCACAGTTCATTCAAGGTGAGAATATCCCCATCACACCCTCCTCGCTTATGGCTTTGCGCCTGACCTTTTCTAGATCCTTCATCAGGCGGATTTCACAATCCCTGTGGAAATTGAGGGTAATTACCACAATGTTTATGTTATCAAACGTCCTGGTGTGGACGAGTTTATGAAGAGAGTGGGTGAGCTGTACGAAGTCGTGGTCTTCACAGCGTCAGTGTCCAAGGTATACTCCATCCCCATCGGCAACATCTCCTTGCTTCTCGCACTTCGTGTTGTTGACATTGTATGCAGTATGGCGATCCTCTGCTGGACCAGTTGGATATTCATAAAGTCATTCACCACCGGCTGTTTCGAGAGAGCTGCTACAACCATCAAGGCAATTACGTCAAAGATCTTTCGCAAATCGGCCGAGACCTGAAAGACACAATCATTATTGACAATTCGCCAACTTCTTATATTTTCCATCCTCAACACGCGGTTCCCATCAGCAGTTGGTTCTCGGATGCTCACGACAACGAACTATTGGATCTCATTCCGGTCCTGGAGGACCTGGCTGGTCCCAACGTGGCTGATGTTAGCCTGGTCCTTGATGTCACTCTTTAAGATACCAAATATCTCCTTTTGTGTTCAAAAATTATTCGCTTTACTCTTTTGAAAAAAAAAAAAGGGGAAAAAACATGTCGTCATCGAGAAAAGCACACCGCGATTTGCACTATTCGAATCATAGCGGCAGGCGTTTTGGTTTCAGATCCTTCGATACCGGATGTAGATGTACTACTGTCTAATTATACACAATCAGTCATAGCGAGAGGAGAGAAAGACAACCCCTCCCCATCCGACTAGATTTTTCATTCTGATCACCATGGGCAAGTCCCTCTGTACTTGGGGCAAAAGATTATGTCAATCAGGGCACATGCCGTCACATCTTGGAGACTCGAAAGCGAAACAAAAAAAAAAGACACAAAGACATGAAAAGAGTTATTGCATGCAATTGCAATGGTTCAAGATATGGTGAGAAAGAACCGAATATCTTTTTCTTTTTTCTTTTTCTTTTCTATATGAGCCGGTAACTTCAAGCCTCGGCCTTTTTGTGAAGACGTCCTGCATTAGACGCGGTAGAAAGACGGAAAGACGGGCTGTCCAAATCATTTCCTACGCCTTGGGTCAACGTTGTTGGCTGGACACTGTACCCATTCATGTGAATGCCGACTGGCCGCCATGTCTTCTGGAGGATGCTAGGACAGTTTCACACGTTGCCTGCACGTTTTTTCTTCTTCTTCAAATTGCGTTACTTTGCACTGAAGCTGTACCTTTTTTTTTATTATACTCTCTGACCTTGCCATATTACAATTTTTCGCTTGCCTTGAAGTTTACAGTGTCGTTTCTTCTGGGTTTTACATGGTACATACGCAAACAAGCAGGCTTGCTCTGGGTTTCCGAGGAAAAGCTGGCATCGACTTCATATGTCACGTGTCAACAATGACCTTGTGACATTTTCTTGTAGTACTGTATGTGTCTGCAAGTATGGGTGTATGTAGTCTTTCTGGTAGCTCCTGGAACTTTGAATGGCAGAAATCGGCGTTTCCAACAGTGCCGCGTTTGCGTGCAAGCCTAGGAGGATCCGACCAGAATAGCAAGACATGGCGCATGCTTCCGCGGTTGAAAAAGAGAAATCGAGAGCCCATATATTGTTGTTATTGTGCCAAGGATGTAAAGTGAGGCACGCTGGCTTTGGATTTTACAAGACAAAATTCGAGATTGCGGAAAATGGTTTGGCCGACAGGGTGCGGGAGGGAAGTTTTGGGGCGGGAGGGGGGCGCAGTGGGTCTCCGGCGTCCCTTGAAGCGAAGGTGGCCTCAACCTACGCGCTCACAACGCCAGACAGTTCCATAGCTGATGACACTTGCCCTGCCACTTCATCGCAGCATTTCCACCACATCGGTCAATTTGAAGACGCAGGAGCTTTGACGCGATTCCTGACAGTTCTTGGCAAATTGATTGTGCTCAGAAAAAAAAAAAAATGGTAGGTCCATCTTGTTCCCACTGCGTTCTGGCCCCCATGTCCCTACCACACCTTTTTGGAATAGTTGAACGTGGACACACGATCAGCTTTCAGTCGCACGCCTCCTTCATGAAACCCGGGATAGTGAGATGGAAAGTCCCCCGCGCCTCTATGCGCCTCTGCTGACGCGGATGAATTCCACAGTCCTCCCCCCGTGCCTCTTCACCTGCCAACGCTCCGGGCGCCGCCTCGGGTGCCAGCATCGGCCGGCCCTCATCCCCTACTCCCCCCGGAGGTCCTCGAACTGCCATCAGACGTCGCGCTGCCGCCGACCAGAAAGAAAAGATTGCCAATGCGCGGCCAACGAGCACGAGATCGGCGGGCGCGGGCGGTTCTAGCAGCACTATGCTGAGTATGTCACCCTTGACTCAAAGTCACGATCAGGATGCTTCATTCCATGAACCTGCCGCAACAGCTTGCGGCTGCTGCACAATGGGCTATCAGAAAAGGGGGTAAAGAAAAAAAAAGGAAAGGAAACAAACGCTGACGCAAAATGTGTTCGCAGGGCTGTATACCGATGAATCACCTGGCTTGAAAGTCGACCCTGTCATTGTTCTCGTTTTGTCTCTTGTGTTCATTTTCAGTGTTGTCGCTCTTCATGGTAAGTGTGAATCCTATCGACTGACTAGGATTCTTTTGCGATCTTGGGTTTTCTTTTCTTTTCTCTTCTTTTCTTTTTGGCCAAGTCCTAACCATATACCACAGTGATTGCCAAGATTACTCGACGATTTTCGAGCTAAATGGTCCGCATAATGCGAGTATGTTGACGGAGAAGACTGAATGGGAACGAACGGAGGAGCGAAACTATCGAACGGGTGACGCCCCATTTTGACAATCAGTGTCATGATAGGTGTTGCGAAAATCAGGTTACCGAATATGGCAGGGTCGTTTTGGCCTAGCCGTTGCTCGTCGGGAGAGCATCTCACACATAGCATTTGTACCATACAACACATTTATCCTTGGGTCAATTAATCACACAGGTGTCCCTTTCTCCGTGACGGCGAGCCCGCCCTCCTATGCGTGGAGTAGCGCGTAGATGAAACATGTACATGGCAACACTTCAAGAGCGCCATGGCTCATCTGGCTCCTGTGCTCTGCTTGCGCCTGCTGCACAGTCCTGTGCTTTGGCTGGTGTTCAATATATATATACATATAGAAAGCCAAGGTCGTCGAAACCAACTTACCTACCTCCTACTTTATGGGGTACGTACCTCTTAACGGTTGACTCTTCCCAACGTCGTTCAGGTCGGTGGCTCGAGAGGTGACGCACACTTTGTGGCACTGGGCAAAGTTTTGCAGGACACGTGTATGGCCACGGGGTCTGAACCGCAACACATGCTACGTCCAAGTCATTTGTTGCAGACACCATCACTGCCAACCCTCCTAGCTTTGCGCATCTTCACATAGCCGAAAGCCGGGGCGTTCCCCTCCACACGATGTTTACGTGCGTTGGTGCTCCAAGTCGTCTTGAACCCAATGTGCCCGCCAGACTGAAGCCCGAATCAAGGGGTCTCGACTTGACCGTTTCCGCATCCGCTGGGTAATGTCCAATCTACACCCGCTGGCAGTGGCATGGTGAAGTATGTAACCTGCACTTGTAGAGATGATGACCTGGCAAGGCCGCGGGAGCATCATACACAGATTTCGGGAAAAGGCGCTGGACATACCGGCGTTGTCATCCATTAAGGGTTCCTGGATCATTACACCGCCTCAAGGTTCCCTATGCGTAATGTTGGTGAGTAGCGAACGCAGATTTCTCGAATCCTGTTGCATGGAGCAGTGGCTTATTTTGAAAAAGATGTCCTGTCTTCTCCTGCTTTGATAACTTCCTGCCGGGGCCTGGCAGAGGGCATGATTTCGTGATGAGCACATGAACGCATGATGATTGGATAGTCTACGATTAGATTTTGTCTTCCTGCCTCGGCTCCTCATGCTACTATTATACAGCTTTCCGCGACAGATGAAAGAAAGAGGGCCGCGTACTCGTCATTTCTGACGGGACGTGACACAGGGATTATACGGCCAATCTCTAGAGTTGCCAAGCACATGACCAAACACCACGGGTTCAGAAGCAAAACTCAAATTGGGGGGAGGGAGGGGAAAACCCGCTGCATCCAGGAGGAATTGAAGAAGAAGGGTGTACTAACCAAGGACGTGGCAGGACTTGATGTGCTTGCGGCAGGCAACAAAACAGGACGCGTGCACTCCCAAGGGAGCTTGAAGCTTGGGCAAAAGAAAAGAAAAAAAAAAAAAGGAAAAGAGGAACGGCAGTCACAACGGCTTCATTTCTCAGCCATACAGTTGCTGATTAGGAGGACCTCCTTGTTGAGCCGGCGGGGGGCCATGATTCGCTCCGCCCCCACCGTTGGCCATGGCCATGACGTCTGGTCGGTTCTTGAGCGGTTGTTGGAACTGACAGATGTTGCAGGCTACATCCTTGTAGCCCGAGATGGTGAATGGGATCAAGGGCTATGGCGCCGAGTCTCGATATCAGCCTTTGGGGCCAAAAAGAAGAGAAGAGAAGAAAAAAGAAATAAAAAAATAAAAATAAAAATCTAGAGACCGCGGAAAGGCGGCAGAGGCTAATACGTACGATGAAGCAAAAGGTGAAAAAGGGACGGCTCTTGACCACGTGCGCTGCCATGTTTCCGCAATGGTGGCATTGAACGACCATGCCCTCGTAGCCCGGCACGTCGCTGCGAAAGGTCTGCTCGCCGCAAATGAAGAAGAAGAACATGGTGCGTCCAACGATGCCGCGTGATGGCGGCTAAACGGGCAGAAGCGGGGAAATCTCGCGCCAGGACAAGAACTGCGTCGGAACACGTCGCGTCGGGCGGGGGGGTTTTGTTGTTTTCTTGTGTGTATTTCCGTGTTTGTTTTTCGACTCGACGAGCGCGGACACGGGACGTCTTGCTGCGATGGTGTCGCGTGGCGTTGTGCGCAACAGCAGAGACCGGGCCTGGGAGGGTTGCCGTCAGAGAGAGACCGCCGTGATGGATGCGGATGGTCCGAGTTGGACGAGGGTTGCGCTGGTTGGACCTGGGGGTTGAGAGAGACGGGTTGGGATGGAATCAGAGGGGAGGAGGGGGGGAAGGGGGGACGTCAGAGGCCGCGGCGCATCTTCATTTCAGTCCGACTCTCGAGGGTTTGCAGAGGAGAAGAGAGGCGAGGCGTCCGACGACGTGCAAACTGGCCCGAGGTGGCTGTGGCAATGACGTGTGTGACGAAGCGTGTGGGGGGGGGGGCGGGCGGGGGGGGCTGCAGCCAGCTTGGGGTGTGGGAGGAGGAAAAGGGACC
>SRPV01000734.1:0-14685 GCA_018360135.1 Claviceps sorghi | reverse complement strand
AAAAAAAAAAAAAGAGAGAGAGGTACATTCAAGGAAAGAATAAACTTACAGGATCTTAATGGCAATTTCCCTCCACGCCCGACTCACCAGTACACACCGCGACAAGTCTCGCAAATCGCAAAGCATGCATCCCTTTTCGGCGCTTTCCTCGCATGTTTCGTAGCTCTCGTCCAAAGCATGAGGGCAAACAAAGGAAAAGATGCGCGCGAGAACCTTGGGCGGCAAACACGCTAACAGCTGCGCCGAGAATCGGGACGGAGGAAAGACGTTGGCATCTAGACCAAAGTCGCGGGGGGGTCGGAATTCTTCCGGGATAGGCGATGTTCGGCCGTTTTTCTTCTTGTCTTTTTTGCGAAAGGGTAATCTCATGATGTGAATTTTTTTTTTCTTCACACTTTACAGATAAGATAGATGAGAGACGCGGAGGTTGTTTGATTTCCAATCGAGCGAACAGTGTGCAACCGTTGTGCCAGAAAAGAAGAGAAAAAAAAAAAAGAGAGAGAAGAGAAGAGAAGAGACGAAAAAAAAAAGGGGGCGTAATGACGTGATATGCTTGTCGATGCAATCCCGAATGCGAGTGTCGGGTCGGGCAGCGGCACGAGATGTTGCCAACGGATGAGAGCTTGCGTGGCGGCGGGGGGGAACTGGACCTTTGGGCTCTGGGATTTGGGAGGAGTCGCGGACGATGTTTTGACGACAGTTGCCAACAGGATAAGAGACAAGAACAAAGAAGTCGGAGCAAAGAGATTGGGGGAGAACGGCTATGGCGAGGGAGGGAGACGAAGTGGTTTCGTTGCGGCTCGTTGCGTCCCGTCGAACAAGGTTTTATGAAATTCATCCATCCATGACATTTACCTGGCGGCAGCAGGCCAGACCAGCCAGACCAGATTAACCAGACGGCCGGTTCAGGCCACGACCACGACCAAGAGCAGCACCAGACTGGTCTTGGCTCTCCTGGTGGTCTCAGTGCTGGCTGTCCTGTTGGCCCCCGCGGACGTAGGCCCGTCCGGTCTGCTTCAATCCAACCTGGTCAGTTCTTTTTAGCCGTCTGGTCTGGTGCTGTCAAGCCTGTCGGCCTGTCGGCCTGTCACTGCATATGGTCTCTGCTCGTCTCACCCCAGGTGCAGAATCCAGTTGGCCTGTCGTGATACGCTGACGGCGTCTCGCCTCTCCCACCCGCCCCATGCGCCTTTCTTGAATCTTGCCCGTCCTTGGCCGTTCTTCTGCTCTTGCCTGCTCGTGCCTGTCGTCTGCTTCTATCCTGCCCTTTTTTTTTTTTTTTTTTTTTTTTTTTTTTTTTGAAAGGGCCTGTCGCTCTTTCCCTCCTTGGACCCACTTGTCCGACGGATCCTCCGGGTTCCGGGTGCATGCGTATGAAGGGGATGGGATGAAATGAAATGAACATGAGAAAAAGAGGAACACTTGGATGTTGCCCGTTTAGTAGGGCTGCGGTGCGGGTAAAGAGGGGAAAGGGGGCAGCCATGCCAGCCGTGCCAGCCGTGCCAGCCGTGCCAACGCGCGCGCCGACGTCTGCACGTGGTGTGCTGCGGTGCGGTGCGGTGCGGTGCGGTGCGGTGCATCATCCCAAGACCCTCAAGTCCCAACGGAAACGAAGCCACCGAGGCCACATGCATTGATGTTCAATCATTGGTGGTGGAGCAAATGGCTGGGCGCTTGCTGCATTGGACCCACCATTTGAGTGGAGTCACACTTCGCATCTCGCGCCTCGCATCTCGCACCTTGCACCTCATACCTTGCACTTCGCACCCTCGCATCCTCGCACTGGACCTCGTCAATATGTACAGTACAATCCTTGAATTATTCTAAAGGCGTGACTTTACAGGGGCAATTGGGCCAATCAAGCGCCGCTTCGGAAATTACGCTTACATGGTTAGGGATCTAGGGGTACATAGGCTCCCACCTTATTTATATAGGCTAATTAGTACCTTTAGATGCTAGTCAATACTTGCAGCATTATGCATTTGCCCCGGCTATCACCCACCCACTTAGTCACGTGCTAGCCCTTGCTAAAAAGGGGGGCTTGTACCTCCTTTAGAATAATTCAAGGGGTGTATTGTATGTACAGTATGTATTTATCTGGTCCGAGTGCCTCCTCATGGTGCCCCGGTCGGTCGTGATGCCCAGACGGCCGCATCCAGGGCACAAAGCTGTTGTTGGCCTGTTCACCAAGTGCGAGTGCCGCACACCCAGCCAGCAGACGAGCATCAGCCAGACAAGCATCAATCGCGTCTGGCACAATTGCTGGCACAATTGCCGGCGAAACACCTTGTGTGTTCAGAGTAAACAAAATCTCCAGAAGTCCATCATGTCCCATGTCCTTGCCTTGAGCGCGCGGCTCGCCGTCAAATACTCGTCTAACTCATCCTCTCTTTTTTTCTTCATAAATGCTCAATCCAATGGAACGTGGAACGCGTCCAGCCATAACGCACTCTAGTCAAACAAAAAGATTACCTGCTTTATCCCCTCGATGCCAAGAAGGCTACACCTAGGTAGCCCCCGCTTTTCTTTCAAAAATACCTAATTAGCAACGCGTCCAGCCATAACGCACTCTAGTTAAACAAAAAGATTACTTGCTTTATCCCCTTAATGCCAAGAAGGCTACACCTAGGTAGCCCCCGCTTTTCTTTTAAATATAATTAGTCTAACTTTTTTTACATAATAATACTTCTCTAAAGCACTATATTCTATACAGCGCTTTGTAGCTTAAAGTACTAAGAACTTATAAATGATCTTATTGGACGACTAAGTGGGTCGGTACGTAAATGTAGCCTTCTCGGCGTCGAGGGGATACACATGCATGACACGTGACATCCTCAGCGTTCGGAACAACAGCTCTCGTCACAAATCGCATTCGCACGCACACGCGAAATAGCAACGGCGAGTGCAGCAAATAGTTCCATTGCACTCTTCAACTCTTCTAAACGTCGCTGTGCGCGCTCCAAGCCGGGAGCACGTTATCATGCACCGGTTGAGTTGTACGACCAGACCGCCTCCACAAATCTCGTCACTCATGCAACCTTGACTGCTTGACAACCGAGTCAGCTATCGAACCAACAAACTCGTCCTCTCAACTTCTTCACCCCTGTCTTCATATGAGACTGCCATGCATAAACCCAAATGAATCGCACAAACCGTCATCAATCAGCTAGCCACCTGCCATCAAGACCACTGAACAAAGACATAAATAGAATAACCTCGTGCAGACGCATCGTAAATCCCTACCCCCCACTAGTTGCGAATTCGCGTATATTATGTTCCGGTAAGATCTCCAAGGGGAAAAAAAAAACGAAAGCAATGGAGAAAGAAGAAAAAAATAGACAAGACTTTGACTTTTGTACACTTAGACGCCTCATGTATGCCAGGCTCGCCGTTTTGAATGCACATACTGGATTGAAGCCTAGATAATGGTTTGGGACATGTATTATTAACCAATATGAGCTCGAATTCGTTGCAACTGCCGTTTTGTTTTCTTGCGTCCACTTCTGTGGCCTTGTCAGCCACCACTTTACTTGCCGCAACAGAGGCTGATGGCAAGGTTGTTTATGCTTTGCGAGAGCGCGTGCTGGACACTCTTGGTTTGGCACCTGTGGTAGTAGCACCGTTGTTCTGACCGTTGGCAGCAACGGCGGCCTGGACGTGCAAGGGGTCGGGAAGAGGAGCCTGTGACATTCGGCGGAGCGATTTGCGAGTGGTGCTCTTGTCGCCCTTCTTGTAGGTGGCAAAATAGAAGGAGATAAAGAGAAACAGGTAGGAGCTGAGAATAGCAATACCAGAAAAGGCAGCAAACTCCTCGCCAGCGCAGCTGCCGACGTGGGGGACCGAAGGAAAGTAGGTCGAGGTGAAATAGCTATACGAGGCAAAGTAGACGAAGCCTATTTTCCATGATATTAGCAACACGGTCGGCCGACGCACTTTCTGAATTGCATCAGACTAGATACTGACCGAGATCAATGATGAATTGAATGATCTGAAGGCGAGTGACCCATTCCTTCCACCAGATGCGAATGCCTCGGGCACTTTGAAAGTAGTACCAGTACATCACCACGTGCACGGTCAAGTTGAGGGTGATGGGAACCCAAGAAACCGACGTGGAACCAATCAATTGGGTGTAGCAGAGCAGGGCGGTTGCACCATGGTGGTAGCAATGAAGGAAGGCTATCACAGAATATGGTCAGCGAATTCTTTCTGTGGACGCAAGGGCATCCATCTTGAGGCATGATTGCTTCCCACGACAGGCGAAATAAAAATAAGAGAGAGAGGGAGAGAGGGGGTCGAGGGGGGGAGCGGGAGAGAGAGGTTGGGTTCAAGTACTCACTAAGAGGCTTCTTCTTGAGGAACAAGAAAACCGTATCAAGCAGCTCTAGATACTTGGTGAGATAATTGAGCTGCCGTTGCCGTGTCAGTGCAAAGTGCAAATCAGGAGGCGCTTTTCGAAGCGTTTCTCTTTCGGCTTTAGAACTCACATAATACAAAACGACCATGGGCTGAGTCCAACCACCATCGTGGTGACAGATGGCGTGGAAAACACCATTGTGGTAGAGCTCGGGAACGAGCTGCTCAATGAAGAGAACCAAAAGGACGCCGCTGATGACAGTCAAGTAGAAGTTGTGAACAAGGAAGAGCGCCTTGAGCTTGAAAGGTTCACGATTGCGCATCAACTCGCGACCACCAAAAATGATGATGTAGTAGATGACAATAAAGATGGAGGTCGACTTGAGGGTCGACATGGGCGTCTCGAAGGGTACGAAATTGAACTCTTCGGCAGGATATCCAGCCACGGCCTCCCAAGCCTTGCTAAATATGGACCATAAGTGGATGCCAAAGGGACGTTCGATCGAAGGCAGCGGGAGCTGCGAAATGAGGCCGGACATGGTGGTGGTTTGAAGGCTTTGTATCTTGTGCGTATCTCGACAGGAAAACGATGAACAAGGATGAGAGAAGGCGAATGGCGGCGGGGTGTCGAATTGACTACGAGGCAGGCGCGAGTGCAATGAACCAGTGTTTGCCCGACAAAATCGACAAGTTCAAGTCTGGTTTTCTTCTTCTTCTTCTTCTTCTTCTTCTCCTTCTTCTTCCTCTTTTCCGAGTCGCCGGCAACGACGCGCGAATCGCTCGAGCTTGTCAGGATTGGCTCAAGACCGGCGTCAGACAAAGCAAGGAGTGACAAGATGAAAAGAAAAATGCCAATGCCTTTTTTCCGAACAAAGAAGCAATTGACGTTAATGATTAAGAAATTAAGTAAGTTGGCGGACGGACAAGCCGAAATGCAGGAAAGTGAAAAGAACAGAAGGGGCCGGGCAAGGGAAGGAGGAATGGAGAAGGGGAAAAAAAGAAAAGGCCCATGCAAGAGAGGATGACGAGCAAGTACACGCGCACACTGCGGCTGGTGTAAAGGGACCTGATGCTTCACAGAGGCACAGAGAGGCACATGCACACTCGTGGCGCGGCCCTCAGCCTCAGCAGCGCCAGGATCGCTGGCGCGGGTACTCCGTGAATAATTCGCGTTTCCGGTCTGCCGCCTGCGCCGTCGAAAAGGGGAGGCCTGGCTGCGCCGGACCAAGCACTTGCTGGCCCTTCTGGCCATTGGCGAATGGTGAGCCACCTCAACAAAGTGATTGGTCGGGCGTTGAGGGGCGTTGAGGGGCGACCCATACTGGTGCTGTTGTTAACAGTTGTTACCCAGAGCATCCAGCATTGGAAGTGACCATGCATGTCACGTGAGTGGAGATAAAAGCTCCGACGGGGACAGTCTGGCTATCGCGGAAGCGTTACGGACCTCGTGATTTGCACAGTGATCACATTGATGCGTGACTCCACTCCAGTCTACCGCAGAATATCAAGTCGTCCATTCAATTCACACGGTGTGCGACTCAGCTTAGTCACCGGCCCATGCCCACCAGGCAAAAGCACCCAACCAACCAGCGAAGCCAAGGCAGCCAAGCAGCAGAAGCGTCGGCGAAAAACGAAACACACATCACCACATCTCCCACATCGCCGAGTCCACATCACCACCCGACCGACACGACATCGCAGTCAATCTCCCCTCTCCTCCGTCCGAGCTCGCCCACAATGCCGTCCGCCTCTTTGCTCCGCGCCGCCGCTCGAGGCTCGATTCTCCGCACCGCCGCTCGTCCTGCCACCACACCCCTGATGGTGCGTGTTGCCTTCAGCACTTCTCTGCCCCGACGAAGCGACCACGCCGAGGAGTCATTCGACGCTTTCACTGCCAGGTGAGGAATAATCTATTTACCACGTTACCGACGCCTCCTCTGTCACCGAACTTGGTGCTCTTCCGTCCAGAGTACAGTCTACTCTACCTCTCGTCCCTTTCGAAAGTTGGCGGTGGGGACAATGCAATTGAGCGTTTTGTTCGATCGGTCACTTTCGAGATATCTTGGGACAACAGCGCCGTTCCATATCGCGACCTGACTATACGAACAGCCATCCTGAACAGAAATTACGACGACCCATATACGACCTAGACTAGACAATCTGCGATGGCAGGAGCCATTACTCGATAAGCTCCATGACTCACTAACGACTTGTCAATTTTTTGTGTAAAATCAGATTCGAGAAGGAATTCGATAGCGTACAGGATGTTTTCGAGCTCCAGGTATGATGGCCCACCCACGAGAGCAAAAGTCGCATGGAAGAAGCGACGTGGGAATCGACGTGCCAGTCTCGACTAATTGCCATTGGCCAGCGCAACCTGAACAACGCTTTCGCCTACGATCTCGTCCCATCTACCTCTGTTATTGCCGCGGCTCTCAGGGCTGCCCGAAGGGTCAACGACTTTGCTACTGCCGTCCGCATTTTCGAGGGTACGTCGGCCTCCTGTTTTCGTCTTTCCAACACATGACCCAATCCATCCCTACATTCGCCACCATATTTCTCGGGGCGGCTGCGTCGCCGCAGCGCCATTTTGGTCTTTTACTGACCGAATCGTTTACTGGCTTTAGGTGTCAAGGCCAAGGTCGAGAATAAGGGCCAATACGACCAATACCTCAACGAGCTCAAGACTCTCCGGGAAGAGCTTGGCGTCCCCTTGAAGGAGGACCTGTATCCTGACGAGAAATAAAAATCGACGTCTTACCTGATAAAACTTTAAAATTAAATCGCGAAAGCCTGAGAACAAGGTGGAGAAGAGGAAGAAGAATAACGTGTAACACCAATCGTACGGTTACTTTCGTTCTTTCTTTTTCGTGTGTATGCGTGTGTATAAAGGAAAGAAGAAGGACTACCTCTTGTCTGCTCCCCTGTGGCGTGTTGAAAAGCAAACCTATTCACGCTCGAAACACGTCATTTCTTCTGGCCAAGGTAGAAGGGAAGCCCAGCGCGCAGAGGTAACTAGCCAGCGGCGGCGTAGGGAAAGAAATAGACGGGCCTATATTGAAGCTTCTTGTCACATGTATCGCATTGCGTCCTGTCGAGGTCCCAGTCCAAGTACCCGGGTCGAGCCGGTAGCTAGTATGCGCGGCGCCAGCCACGACATCTCTTACCGGTTTACCACCAAGGTAATGCTCGGTTCGCCGGTCCATCTGGAGAACCAAACACGTTCTGCAGGTGCGCTGCAAACGTGCAAACGTGCAAGGCTGTAAGCACCTCGCAGCAATGGTCAGCCTTTTTGAAACGGCCACGTCAGGCTGTGAAGCACTGGTGATGGGGAGACACATGTCGGGTTCCCGGATAGATGGATCGGCGACATGATGGGTATTAGCCACGTAGATATGGATATGCAGTGGGTTCATTCCGGTCATTCCGAACAATTTGCCATACAATTTTGTGTTGTAGAAAGTTTCCGGAATTCCATACCATCCACGCTAGCAGCACAGACATATCGAGACAATGCCGTACATGGACACACATATATAAACGCCTAGAAGGGGCAAACGACTAGAGGATATCTTATAAACATGACAAAAGACGACCATCACGAGCGGCTAGACATGGCTCGCTTGTCGCAGATGACGCACATTGCAGATACATTGGGCGTGGCTGAATGGATCTAGCACCCGAAATTTCGGGAAAGAAAGGAAGGAATGCCCGTAACCTGAAGTGAAACACTTGGCAGGTCTAGGGGTCAAGGGCGAAACGAAAAAGATAACAACAAAAATAAAAGGGGAAAGCCAAGGGAAAAGGACAAGGAGATCAAAAAAGAAAAGAAAAGAAAAGAAAAGAAAAATACCCAAAGCGCAGACTGCCTGCTATTCTCGAAGGTGATTCCTCCACCGCCCGTTCCCCGGACCCTGCAAGTGCGTCATAAACTGCACCCCAGCCAAAACACCAGATATCGGCACGCCGTCTGCTGCCGACGTGGACATGGCCGGACTGCCGGCTCTGCTCGCCGAAGCACCACCGCTGTTGCCAGTGCTGCTCCCATAGGTTGCTCGTCCGGTTCGAGGACTCATCATACCCATGCGCGGGCTCCGGGGAACACTGACTTGGCGTGTCTCGCGGCGGCCATTCTTGAGCAGCCGCAGTTCGTCCTTTGCGCAGTCCAGTTCGATTTCTCGCTCGCGCAACTGAGCCTTCAGGTTGCGGATCTGGAGGAGGTACTGCTTCGTGGCCACGTCTGCTTGGATGGCGTGAACCCTGCCCAGTGTCTCTTCTGTCTTCTTTCCGAGATCAGCCACTTGCTCCTTGAGATTTTCGTTTTCACCTCGAAGCGCGCTGCTTGTCGCCGTGGCATCCTGGTAGAGACTTCGTGCGTAGTCTGCGTCTCTGTGGGCATTTTGTAGCCGCTTCTCCAACATTTGCGTCTTCTCTTGGGCTTCCTCGAGAAGCCTCTGTGTCTGAGCCAGCGCCGTTTCTCCCGACCCATCCTGACCTGCGGTGAGCCGTGCGACAGTTGTCTCCAAATCGACAATCCTCTTCTGTGCCTTTTCTGCGTCTTTTTGCGCCGTTTCCGTGGCGTTTTGCAGCGCCGCCTCCGTCTTTTGGGCCTGTCGCTCAAACTTGGTGCGATCCTCCAGTGCTTGTCGCTGACACGAATACAACTTTGCGCTTGTCCTCTCATACTCTTTGACTCGGGACTCCAGCCCTGATATTAAGCTCTTATACTGCGCATCCTTGTCTGCTGCATCCACTTGTCGCCTGAGCTCCGAAACTTGCTCAGCCAGTGCTTGCAAAACCGCCACCGGCACACTAATGGTCGCTGTGGATGGTAAAGCAGCAGAACTCTCCTTGGGCTTCACAGAAGCCAACAACGCTTGGACATCATCGGGTACTGGGGCATCGTTTCCTTCAATGGTGGAATGCTTCGAGGATAACATGCGCGGTCTTTTAGCATCGTCGTCGTCGGAATCATCCAGCTTCCGCTTTCGACTATTTCCAACAACATTGAATGTATCCTTCGCAGGAATTTGAGAACGTGATTGAGTGTTGAGATACACATCCAGTATATCCTCCGGAAGAGGAACTGGATCCCATATAATACCCTCGACGAGTCCGTTCAGATAGTCCAGAAACAAGCTGGCGAGTTCATGTGGTTCTGGGTATCCACGGTCTGGATCGCCCACGAGCTGTCTCGCTCGCACGATGCCGGATACAAGGGCGTTTCTTCGCTCCAAAAGTCCCAAGTCGCTGGGAACGTGAAGGTCAATGTGCTCGATGGAGTGTGTCGTGACCAGCAACAACACCAACGGCGACCTTGCGTCTGGGATTTCCGGCTCAAGCTTTTTGCCAATTTCTGAGCTGCCATATGAATGGTCATAGCCCACAACAACATCAAAGTCATCTTCGTCGACATTCCTCTCGGGCAAAATCAGCGTAATTCTGGCAACTGAGCTGCCTGAATCCTGTTTGGAAGATTGCCCAAGCTCTTCACAGACGCACTCGATACCCAGCGCCTCGGCAAGGCGGTACAGGAGCTTCAAAAGTTCAACAGATCTAGCCACAATCAAGATGCGCGTTTCCCTGGTCAGCCCTTGGAGGAGTTCAAACAGAAAATTAAATTTGGCATTACCATCACAGCAATATTTGATTAGTTGGTTGGATGGTAGTTCTTCGAGGGCGGTGCCGACCACATCAGGCGGATAGTCGCAGATGTTGTACAATCGACCTAGGACCTGCTCGATCTTGTACACAAGTGCCTCATCTGGTTCAGTATACTCCTCACGGTTGAAGACATCACCAAACTGAGTGACCTCTTTTTTGTATTCGAGCAAGGTATCATCATAAAATGGCCTTATGCTTGCTTGAAAGGGTAGTGTGACGATGTGCTTCAGGACAATTATTTCTCGAGAGGCATCACTAGATTCATCATCAGACTCTTCATCAGACTCTTCATCAGCCCGGGGCTGGCTCATTGGAAGCGGAACGGCCGCCGAGCTTAGGGGATCCGTCTGCGGCAAGTCACCGGGAGACGACCCCTCATGCGGCAGTAGAGATGGTATCAGAGAGAGGCCTGCTGCGCCTTCAAGGTTTTGTGATGTTGAAATATCCGCCAGAGAGACGGTTGCTGGCTCGGGATTTTGTGTCGCGTCAGCTATCTCTGAGCCCAAGGTTGGCAAGTCTGGACCTTGAAAGATCATGCCAACAATGCCCTGTAATGACTGGACGGCAGATTGCGAAGGGCTGTTGCGCGACTTGGGCTGCATGTGCTCACTTTCACCAACGGGGTCCTGGGGCTGTCTTTGCTGTTCGCCTCTCGGGGAAGCTTGCGCATCTGAAGCAGGTAGCAGTGTTTCACGAGGCTCTGCGGCACCCTCAAGAGGTCTTTCGGAATCCGGTGAAGCTTGCTTTTCAGCCATGACGGCCGTGACGCTGTCTAAGTTGAGTATTTGACTCAATTCATCTATGGCGGATGACTGCGGAGCCCGACCTGATGGTGCGCATGCTGCGTGGTTGGAGTCCATCCTATCGCGAGACACCACAAATGACGACGATGATGATGAAGGCTGCGATGATCCTGTGACGGGAGTCTTTTGGGGTGACGAGATCCGTGCAGTGATGATTGGGCTTCCGCCTTGGTCGGTATCGTGGCTGTCCGTGAACGCGGCCACATGCGACACAAACGAGGTAGTGGGGACAATTTGGGCGTCTTGAGGTTCGGTCAAATTTCCAGTGACGCCGGATGCACTTGCCGAGTTTTGTTCCTGATTTGAGGGAGTTTCACCCACCAGGCTCGCGGCCGGGGGGCTTTGGAGTTCGGTAGGCGAGCTTTCCGGAACGTGAAACGAAAAAGGAAGCGGTAGCTGTGACAAGAATGTAGGAGAAGAGCTCTTATCTGGCACAACGGCCACGTCGTTGTTGACCCCTGGCGATTGTACTTCAGAATGAGACTTGTCTGCAGGTGTGGTCAAGCAGAAGTCTCCACTGCTACCACTCAGCGATTTCCGTTGATCAGGCTGATGAGAGGGTATATCAGAGTCGTCGAAGTGTCCTGAAAAGTGTCCCGCAATTTCCCTGGCACAGTGACGACTTGGATTAGCAGACGCCGGCGCGTCTTGATGGTGATCCGCAGCGGGATAATAGTCGTTGACCGGAGAGCTGTTCCGAGTTCCCAGAGGGCTTTGGGCCGATGGTTCGTGCTCGACGTGCTCGACGTGATCAAGATCCAGAGACCAGGTCTGGCCTGAAGGCTCCTGAGAGTCTGGAATAGTTTGACGACTTGGCTGAGAAGCAACAACCAGACAATCGTCCTGGCTCTCGAGTTCAGCAATGGAATGAGACGAAAGACCACTGGTCTGTGTGTTATTCTGGCTGCTATACTCGGCAGGATCGAACTGCGCGTCCTTCTGGAGTTGTACCACAAGATGCTGAGGGGGCTGGAGAGAATCCGGATCTGGTTGAATGAGGTGACCAGGACTGTCGATATCGGAGGCACCGTCCACAACGCTACCAGTAAAAGACAGAGATGCGATGGATGACGCCGGCTCTTCCGACGGAGCTGGGCTGTTTACGACCTTGACAACCTTGCGCGGGCGCTCACTTTCGTCGGTCGCACTGCAGCTTTGTCGCTTCCGTCTGCCTCGTCGTGGTCGAAGCTCGTCGGGCTGACCAGAGGTTTGAGTCTGGCTTTTCTGAAGTTGCCTCCAGTTGGCCGGTCGTGGAGGCTGGCTGTCTTCGCTGTCCTGACTATCTTGTTCAACTCGTTTTCCGCTGCGCGAGGCCTTGATGTTGTCCCACTCCTCTTTGGCTTGGTCTGTCACCTCACGACTCTATATTCCATGAGCCATCAGCCATCAGCCATCAGCCATGAGCCTCAGCAGTGTTCAGCACTATGCATCTCAAGTTGCATGTCATGATGATGGCGTGCAGGAAAGCATACCCAAGTGGGAGTATATCTCTTGCCAGTTGTCTCGTCGTCGTCCCAATCAACCAAGTACTCGGTATGGCCGTTGATGCGCCTTTCTTCGAGAATAGCCCTGATGGAAAACCAGTCCTCATCTACCGAGGCAACCCGCTTTCGCGACTCTGATGTGCGAGGTTTGGGTCGTCGTGACCTTGGCATTGGCCTGACTGCAAGCTTGGCCAGCCGGGCCGTGTTTGGTGCCAGCCTCTCCGTCACTCGCTCGTCACTCTGGTGCGGATGTTGCAAAAAGCAGAGGCAGAGGCAGAGGCAGAGGCAGAGGCAGAGGCAGAAGTAGGGACAGATCGAAGCAGAGACAATTGAAAGAAGACGCGCTGCGCACAACGTCTGTTGTCTGCCGCAAAACGGCGAAGGGCAGGCGAGCGGCTGTTACACGTCGAAGCTTGTGGCGCGCCAGAAAGCGAGGCTGTGTCTGTCAAGCTGACGGGAGGCTAGAGGCTGTGGATAACCTGAGAATTGGTCGGCTAGCTCACGTCGGCCACGACCAGTGCCCGCACAGACGCGACCACCTAGGGTCGACCAATCGAGTCACCCCACTCGGTGATTAACGCGACCCTGCCATGGACAAGTGCCAGTGTCACGTGGCTCCACTGGCAGCAGCAACCTGCCTTCCATTAACGTTGAGCCGCAGCAAGATTATGACATTTTCCGTGCCTCAGTCCAGGGTAGGTACCTAAGTACCTTGGGGTACTTGGGTAGCACGACGCAACGAGTGAATACATTCTCAAGTATCAACCTGCAGAGTCCCTCCCAGCTCACACACAATCTCTTTGTTCCATATAAAAAAAAGTTCGGCCATTATTTCCCCAGCTGTAATCGCCGAGGCCGTTCACGTGTATTGCGGTGAAAAGGCTGAACTCCTCCCATCTACTTCATCGTTGATGGTATGGTTAGCGACACAAATCCCCACCTCACGTCCTCGTCGCCTCTCATCGAGATTTACTCAACGCGCTTTCTCAACGCATGAGAGCAAGGCCAAGAAGCCAACGCCATCATTCATCATGACGGCATTTTTTCCAATGCAGCCTATGGGCAGGTTCTCTGGCCCAAGTCAACCTGTCAAACGGCCCAAGGTAGCCAGCGCCAGAAAAAATTCTTATCCCACCCTTCCCCTCTGGTCCAAGTAACAGTATCATAACTCACATCTGGGGAACAAAAAACGACTCTTGCCCACCCCAAAACACATATAGGAATTCGCTTGTTTTTCCTATGATGAGAACCATGAGTTTCGACTGGACGATTCGTCCATCAAGTACTATTACACACCCAGAATAGGCGCAGACTTGTCCAGAGGCTTCAACACGTTCCAAAAATTGGATGATTCCAGAGACGAGCATCTAGATAGCCTGTTGAAGGCCATTATAGCCCACGAGAAGGAGACGGGGAAAAAGATTGACGCTCATGTCGTTACTTGGCGGGGAATGATGACAAAGGTGTGCTTTTCCGCGCATGCTGTTTTTTAATACTACGTGGCATGAGAAGGATATGTTGACAGTTGCAGATTATGGCGGCATTGTTCGAACAACAAGATGGGTCAGACGTCTATGCGTCATCAAGTATTTCCCACATCAAATGTAGCTGGCTGACTGATCTTGTAGCTTTGAGATGAATGCCACGTTGTACCAGGTACGTCTTCCTTCACACACTAGCCCGCAGGATAAAGGAGGGGGAGAATAAGATAGAATAAAAAAAATTACTTCAAGAAGTCTATTAGCCAACACACATTTAGGACTGCTTGTGAGTCGAATGCTCTCTACGACTTATATTTTTACGTCCCTCCCCTGGCGCACAAACGCGTCTTAAACCGTTGCGTGTCCACACTTCTCACAAATATAGATTCATCGAGGAGAACCACGCGTTCAAAGTCCAGTCGAGAATTAACGAAAGCCGCCGAGGCCCTCGCCGTGGCCCTCCTCTTGAGGTTATGCAATACTGGGGTAAAGACACTTCCTCCTCTCTATCAATAATAGAAGCTTGTGAACCCCCCTCAAGAGAAACCAAAAAAGAGAAGAAGAAAAAAAAAAGTCCCAAAAAGAGAATGGATAGTAAAAGCTCGAGTAAAAAGCACATACTCAGTCTTTTCTCTCAGGCTACAAGTTCGAAACGCTATCCACTCTCCCCGAAACCTGGCACGAAACATCCAGGGAGTATATTGAAAACCGCGAGAACCAAGTCGTCAACAACAAAGAACAGTACTGCTCCGTAGTCCGCACCGGCATCAGCAATACCATTCTCTGCCTCGGGGGCGAAGTCGACGCCAGTACGTAAATCTGAACCCACACACCAAAAAAAAACACATACACATCCCCCCCTTTTCACATACTCTTTCCATCCCCCTCAAGCAAGAAAAA
>SRPV01000733.1:0-14688 GCA_018360135.1 Claviceps sorghi | reverse complement strand
TTCGACAAGCCCAATCGGCTAAGAGAACATTTACCAAGCAACTTGCCTTTTTTTTTTTTTTTTTTTTTTTTTTTTCTTTTTTTTTCCTCGATTTCTTCTTGTCTGTGGGCGTCGCTGAATGGTCATGCATCGTTACAAATTCAAAGATCATTAGGTGGCATGCCTCCTGTTTCCAACTTGGGTGATGTCATCTCCACCTTCAGACCAGTCAAGGTATGTATGTATGTCCGTCGCTCGGACAAAGCTGACAGCCTCTTGGTAATCACGAGGCGAATCCTCGCTCGTTGTCTGGGTTTGTCAGGCTCCGCGGGTCTTCTAACTCACGCACTGCCAGCTTCTCCGACGCGAAGACCTTCGTGATGGTCGTCCCACGCCCCACGTTCTGTCGATAGACTACGACGACGAGGGCGAGCTGCTCATGACATCGGCGAGCGACGAGACGATTCAGATATACAACGTGAAAGAAGGCCGCCACGACAAGAGCCTCTTGAGCAAAAAGTACGGCGTCAAGCTGGCCAAGTTTACCCATACGAGTTCGAGCATACTATACGCCAGTACAAAACAAAATCGTAAGACACGGCCCGTCTTGACGCTTCATGGTGGTTTTGACAAGTCCTCCCATTGGCTAACCCTGGTCCCTTCTACCCCGTCTCGCAGATGCCATTCGTTACCTGGCGACTCATGACAACTCATTCATCCGATATTTTGAGGGCCACGAGGACAGCGTGACCAACATCACGGTCCACCCCGGCAGCGACAATTTCATATCCTGTTCTAAAGACAACACCGTGCGGCTATGGGACACGCAGTCGAGGAACTGGCAAGGCCAGCTCTTTCTTCGGTCGCCATACCTAGCAGCCTACGATCCCTCGGGCATGGTCTTCGCCGTTGCTTGTCCCAGCAGCGGAAGCATTTTGCTTTACGATGTTCGGAATTACGACAAGGCACCTTTTGCCACGGTAGACGTGGTGGAGCAGTGCCATAAGATCGACCAACAGAACCTTGTCAAAGGATGGACAAAGCTGGAATTCTCGAACGATGGCAAGTCGCTTCTCGTCGGGACCAAGGGCAAAGGACATTTCTTGCTCGATGCGTTTGGGGGCACCCTCAAGGCATATCTTCACCGGCCGGCGGGCGGTACGAGACGGCAGGCCTCTGGTGAGACGTCTTCGTCGGGCAGTGCCAATGTGCCGACAGACCCTTCGAACCTCGACAGCAGCGGAGACTGTTGCTTTGCACCAGACGGCCGATTCGTCATTAGCGGTGCAAAGCAGGACGTTTTGGTTTGGGATTCCCTTTCACCAATACCCGAGAATAAGACGTTGGAGCCCATGGCGACACTTCAAGACAAGCGGGAAGCAGCCGTGGTAGCATTCAACCCCCGGTATAACTTTTTCGCCACTGCAGATCAGGAACTGTTGTTCTGGCTACCCGATCCCCACAGCTAGCTCGTTGATTCCATCATGATGACCAATGCTGCATTTTACTGTGTGTCCTTGTCACGTTGAGTTGGTTGGGGGGGGGGGGGGGGCGGCCATCTTATTCTTTTTTCCTCCTGATTTTCTTTCCTTATTTTTTTTTTTTTTCTGACAGTAGGGTTTGAGGTTAGGGTTGGAAATATCCTAGAGAGTTGAATACGACCTTTGACGAACGTGAGATGCCCAAGCCTATACAGCAAACGGGCGCGACTTGCATGAATATGTGATGTGTGCGTACATAGAGAGCGAAGGGAAGAAAAAAATAAAGAAAAAAAGACCTCGAAGTGAATAAATAATCTGTTTATATTTGCGAGCTAAAACCAGGAGAAAGGCAGCGTAAAGTCTCTAAATATAAAAAGAAACTGAAAAAGAAAAAGAAAAAGATATCGCCTGATTAACATCTAGGGTAACCAGAGAACACGCCCGGCTCTGCCCGCTGCACCACCTCGATCCGTATAGTGCAAGCCCTCAATGACTTTACACCCAATACTTACGCCACTAACGCCATATGTCTTAGAGTAACATGCTCTTATATGTGACTTATTACGATAAGCGAAGTACTGTGATTTTTTGTGGCTTTTTTTAAGATATAGTATTGGACCGCCTTACTCTAGCTATGTACTGTTGTAAAATCAAACAAGAGTTGTGTTGTACACGTCCCGTCTGCAGCTGCTGCCCCACCACCAACACCGACCACATACAAACTCCAGGTACAAACTACCTTGCCCATCCTCACGATAACCCTTCCAACGCAGTACTTGACGTCCAGAACACGTACCCCGACCCCGAAAAGCGCAGCACCACCCCGAGACAATAACAAAGGTGGGCTTGACAAAAAAAAAAAAAAAAAAGGGAAAAAGAATCATACGTTGAGAGGGCAGGAGATTCCCACCGGGGAATCCAGCAGGCAATGCCTCTATTCAAATCAAGTCAGGAATGGCTCGAGAAATCCACGCTCCTCATTGAAGCGAGACCGACAACCGTACGTGAGACCGACACTCTTTCCTTTCGGAAAGGAAAAAAAGAAAAGAAAAGAAAAGAAAAAGAGCTCATGCGGAAGGAAAGATTATGAAGGGTTGAAAAAAAAAAAAAAAAAAAAAAAAAAAAAAAAAAAAAAAAAAAAAAAAAAAAAAAAACGAGAACAAGAGGGCAGGTATGCTGATGTTGTCCCTCCTGAGCCCAATCGGGTCTTCCCCCGATAGACTCGAATCACGACGAGATACTCCATCAAACCGGCCCCAACGCGAAAAGCAGCAGACGAGACGACGGGAAAGACGACGGATGGGAGCGCGAAACCCCCGCGCGGGAGCCTCGTCATCACGACCTACGACCCCGTCATCGGCGTCAATCTCAAGTACCGCACGACAAAGGCCGCAGAGGTGACTCGTCTGGTGCAGACGGCGCTGGGACGACTCGGTCGCTGCATGGCCGGCCTGCCGGCCGAGTGTCCCGAGGAGGCCATGCCGGATGCGCCTGTCAGCGGCACGGTCCAGGGTGTCGGGTCGGATGGTAAACCGGATAGTGGTGCCGGTACGTCGGCCCAGGTAGGACAGGCAGCGCAGTCCGCGGCGGGGAGGAGGAAGAAGAAGGGCAGGAAATGAACTTGAGTAGGGGTGCCTCTGCGGCCTTTTCCCTTTTTTTTTTTTCCAGTCAAAAAAAAAAAAAAAAAAAAACCGGAAGCTCAAATAGTCAAAACGTGATGTCGAGTCACGTTTGTTACGCGGCTCTTGTTCGTTTGATGGAGTTACACGGCATTCATCATGATGAGATTCTACTTACTACAAAATACCCGGTGACACGAGGCAGACTTTCACGAAAAAAAGGACCACTTCAGACCCACGTTCAGTTTCGGATTCAGCCTAACATTTTTCTTTTTAATTCTTGACCTACTAGCGCCATAATTATCATCATGAATCTGACCGACATCTAATACATGTGTTGTACACAGAGAAGGAAGCCGACCAAAGATATACCCAAAACGCCTGCTAATATAACATGTTGTTTCCACTGTCCAGTAACCTTTGCGAAAACGTGGCCCAAACAAATTAGAAACGTAGAACATTACGCCACCATGACGTGACCGACCAAACAG
Organism: Claviceps sorghi; assembly: GCA_018360135.1. NCBI lineage: Eukaryota > Fungi > Ascomycota > Sordariomycetes > Hypocreales > Clavicipitaceae > Claviceps > Claviceps sorghi. The sequence continues at coordinate 11,118 of SRPV01000733.1, read as the reverse complement.
CCAGGTTGACAAACGCTTCTTCAGATATTCATGCCCAAGCAAAGAAACCAAAAGAGAAAAGAAAAAGGAAAACAAGAAAATCAAGATAGCAGCTGCTTAGAAGTCAGGGTATATGAGGCTCTTTTGCGTATGCATTCCAGCCTAAAAGTCATCATCAAAGGTAAAGTCACCACTACCCTTGTTCTCCTCCGAGGCGGCGGCGCCTTCCTCCATCTTCTTCGAGGTACTCGCCATGACTCCGGCCTTTTGATACTCGCCGACGCGCTTCTCAAAGAAGTTTGTCTTGCCACCTAGTGAGATGTTCTCCATGAAATCAAACGGATTGGACGTCTTGTACACCTTTTCGTTGCCAAGGGCAACCAGCAGGCGATCCGCCACAAACTCAATGTATTGCTTCATCAACGTGGCATTCATACCGAGGAGAGCGCATGGCAGAGCCTCGGTCAAAAACTCCTGCTCGATGGTGACCGCATCGGTGATGATCTGCTCAATGACCTGCTTGCTGGCACGGTGCTTCAAATGGGAATGCAACAAGCAGGCAAAATCTGTGTGCAAGCCCTCATCTCGAGAGATGAGCTCATTGGAGAAAGTGAGACCCGGCATAAGCCCGCGCTTCTTGAGCCAGAAGATTGACGCAAAGGCGCCGCTGAAGAAGATGCCTTCCACGGCAGCAAAAGCTACCAAGCGCTGGGCAAAACTGGATTCCTTGTCCTGGATCCAGTGGAGGGCCCAGTCTGCCTTCTTACGAATGCAAGGGACTGTCAAGAGTTAGCAGCTGACTAGGTACAGCAGTTTGAGTTGTTGTTCTTGTCTTTACTTACTCGTCTCAATGGCATTGAAAAGATACTCGCGCTGCGCATGCTCTTTGATGTACGAGTCGATTAGGAGGGAATATGTTTCCGAGTGAATATTCTCCATCATGATCTGGAACCCGTAGAAACAGCGAGCCTCGGGGACTTGAACTTCGCTACTGAAGCGCTCAACCAAGTTCTCGTTCACGATGCCATCAGAAGCAGCAAAGAAGGCTAAAATATGCGAGATGAAGTATTTCTCGTCGTCATTTAGACGATTGTTCCAGTCGTGCAGGTCTTTCGAGAGATCGATTTCTTCGGCCGTCCAGAATGAAGCTTCAGCCTTCTTGTACATTTGCCAGATCTAAACAAAAAAAAAACGCCACGTTAGTCTCTTCCATAACAATGGCCCACCACTTTACGCGTCTTGGCGCGTCACGCACCTCATGGTATTTAATAGGGAACAGGACGAAGCGTTGGGGATTCTCCTGAAGAAGAGGCTCGTCGGATTCCTCAGTCTTGATGCCCGGGGCAACGGTAGGAGCCTCAGCATTCTTCTTGGCTTCTGTTGGTGACTTTGGCTCGACTTTGGCCTGTTTGCCCAGGGCATGGAAGGCAGCAACGTCAAGCATGTTCTCTTTGTTTGCGACGCTCAAGTCCAGCTTCTTGACCGGCGACTCCATCTTGAGCAAGTTCATGGCCGAAGCAGCCTGCGACACTCGGTTAGTCTGCGTCGGCGTCACCAGGTTCCTTGACATTTGTATTCGCGAAGACAAGGTGCCTTTCCTGCACGAACCTGCTTGGAAGGAGTGATCTGGGTGGCCATTGTAATTGTTTGAGTGTGGGCGTATCGTTTTCTGAAAGCAAGCAACACAAACCAGAATGAGGCTTGGGCAGAATGCTCGACCTGAGTAAGTAAATTCGAGGACGCGGTGAAGAAGGACGCCAATATCGTCCCAACTGGCGGCGCCAAAGGCTTTTGTATAAAAGTGTAGGTACGTCGTCACGTGCGGACAGACGCGTCAAGTCGTGTTTTGAATGGGGACCAACGCGGCGGGCCACTCTAGCTGCTCGCAAGGCACCTGCAGGCAGGCCGCATGAAGACTGGAGCGGTGCTGTGGATCTAGTAGGTACCTAGAGGTATCGACCGCTCAGATGACGGCATAAAGGTACATGCAGAAGACCTCCGTGGCGCACCAGCCACTGCCCTTTACAGCCTAGTAGGTACTTAGGTACCTAGGTACTTAGGGAGATGTTGACGCGTTCACGCAAGCAGCACTGAGCACGTCGCGGTGAAGTACCTCGGAGCGGAATAGGCAGCCAGCATCGGTGTCCGCTCGGTCCTGGCAACTTGACATGTTGCAGCTGAGTTGTTACTTCTAGCAGTCGCTGCCTGGATCCGGCCAGGATTATTTGAGTGGAGCCTCCATGTCAATGAGTCAATGACGAGATGCAAAGTGCATCGAAGATCGTGTCTTGGGAACGACGGCTTTGCCAGGACAACGCTTCCGAGGGCGATCGATTTTGCAGACAAAGGTTTTCGCAAACACCAAATAGTCAACAATCTACCTCGATGACGTTATCGCTACCCGCTAAATGCAAACATGACGCGTCGCGCTTGAGAATATTTTACACACACACACACACACACACACAAAAAAAAAAAAAAAAAGAAAAAAAAAAAGAAAAAAAACTTCTGATTCAAGCCTTGGAATTGAATCTTCGTCAAAACCATCTTTCATATCAAATCAACCGCGACTTCCCGACCAGAGCAAAAACAATACCGTACCCGCGTATGTAGTGTCTAACACTTTCACTCGGCTCGCAGCCACGCAATAGCAACGAGTGGTGGGCCATTTCTACCACCATCTATTCCTCTCCTTGGATTTCGGTTGCTTTACTAGAGATTGTTCTGAAGTGTCCATGCCATCTTGGGACTGTCGCTCGCTTCGATAGACAGCTGGGTCTTGTCGCTGTCCCCGTCTGCCACTGCGACGGTTTCCAGTTGTGGGAATTGCACCTGTCTCGCGATCACCGTCGCGCAATTTCTGCTCTGCCCTTTGTCTCAGGTAATCTTCCAGGAGTAGCGCGTTTCGCGTATTGCCTCTGAAGATGGCTTCTGCCCCCGGAACAAGTCCAATGACAAAGTCTAGAGCGACATTCATCATCATGCGAACTTTGACCGAGTGTGGCAAGCCGCCATCAACTTTGCAGCATTTTCTAAAGACTGATAGCGACATCAGCCCGTCGATGGCATCGCCAATCCTGTATTCTCCCTTGTCAGCAAGGTAATTATGTTTGCAGCGTCTGCCGTGGACATTACTTACGCGGGTATGATACCGATGACTGTGCTCCAGCCGAATCCCACACCAAAAATGGTGAATAAGGACCAGTCCAAGTGATGTACTCTTCTCCGAACCTTCATCAGGACCTTCGCATCGTGCTCCGACAGACCTAAAGGCAATGCACGTTTCTGCTTCACCTGCTTGCCCGTCGGCTTGCCATTGGGCTTCACGGATGCGACTGTCTCATAATAGGGATCCTGCATGACCTGTCAGTATTTCGATCCCATCGTCCAGACCGTCAGACAGGGTCAAAGACACCTCCGAAAACACTTACTCCTTGTCCAAATTTGTCCTGTAGCTTTTTCCCCAATAGCTTTCTGGCGGCAGTCTTTGCCACAAAAGTAGCCATTGAACTATCTGCAGCCTACTTGGGTACTTGTAGGTAGGCAGAAGTAGTCGAGATAATGAGAGACGAGTTTTCTGATCGAAATAGAGTAAGAAATAGCCGACTGGTGGCGGTGTGCCTCTTTGTTGGTACTCAAAGGCCCAAGAGTGGCTTGAGCAAGAAAGCACGGCGTACCAGGAGACGGGTGCGGGTGCAACTGCAGACAAACCGCTGAAGGGCAAGAATGAATGTCAAGGGGGAAGGAAACTGCGTAGTGTGCTTTTGCACCAGACAATGAACCAAAACATCGGAAATGTTGAACCTTTTTAAACTTGGGGAAGAGATGCTCCTGGTGACCACTTTCTTCTGGACTCTGGGGTTTGTCCTGTTTGGGATTTTGGGATGGGCTGCCTCAGAGGCTAGAGCGCTTCAGATACCAATGCGGCGGCAAATGATGTAATGCGTTGAATCGCTGACCCACACTCTTGTTTGTCGTCTGGTTCCACGAGGAACGTGGTCGGCAGTCGTTGGGCAGGCGCCACTTTCCTGCTTGGCCGCCGGCAGCCAGGGGCACCGCCACAATCCAGGGAGGGTATGGAACCTGCATGCCGGCCGCCGGTGTGGCTCGTGCGGCTCGTGCGGCTCGTGTGGCTCGTGCGGCCGTCGAAGCTCTCCGTGCTCCGCTTTCGCTTTGCTTCGAGGCTCCGCCACGGAGCTGGACGTGACTGACAAATACCTCCTCCGTCATACACGCCAAACCGCAGCTTGTGACCTCTCCGACCGAGACCACCTGGTTCACAGATCTGCTTTCGCTCGCCTTCGTGTTGTGAGCCCTGGCATCGGCCTCGCAGCTTCCATCGCTTCACACTATCGACTGGGTGACTCGTGCTCGTTTGCCGTACGCTATTCTTCCTCTTCGCTTCGCCTCCCTCGAAGCTTGCACCCCGCCCTTGCAAGTCTCTTTGCGTCAACGATGTCCAGCAACCCATCCATCCTGCGCCTTGAATATTTTCTAGAAAAGTCTTGGAAAACATCTTGAGTCCTTAGACTCGGAAGAAACGACCTCGAAGACTGGGAATGATCAGATTCCCGGAAGGAGGAAATAATGACAGCCACTCCGATGCAACTAGAAGACTGTATGGTTCTGCCTACAATACCGTCCATCCCAGCCCCTCTTACCTCGTAGCTAATTTTCTAATGTCTTTCTTTCTTTCTTTCTTTTTGTATTTTCTCCCCTCCTCTCGAAATAGGGTTGGACGATCTTTGCGTCCGTTTCATCATCAACCTTCCTCAAGAAGACCTCTCGTCCGTCGCTCGAATATGCTTCCAAGTTGAGGAAGCTCAATGGTTCTATGAGGACTTTATCAGACCTCTGAATCCGACCCTACCATCCATGTCTCTCAGGACATTTTGCTTACGTATATTCCAACACTGTCCTCTTCTGGCATCATTTTCTGTCGAGAATCACACGAAAGCGTTTGAAGAATTCCTCCAATACAAGACGCGCGTGCCTGTCAGAGGCGCCATCATGCTCAACCAAGCAATGGATTCGGTCGTCTTGGTAAAAGGCTGGAAGAAAGGCGCAAACTGGAGTTTTCCACGAGGGAAGATCAACAAGGACGAAGATGATTTGGATTGCGCAGTCAGAGAAGTGTACGAGGAGACTGGCCTAGATCTTCGCGCTGCTGGCCTCGTGCCTACTGAGAAAAACCCCAAGTATATCGAGATTTCGATGCGGGAACAGCAACTTCGCCTATACGTCTTCCGCGATGTCCCCATGGACACCAAGTTCCAACCCCGGACTCGAAAGGAAATCAGCAAGATTCAATGGTACAAGTTGTCTGAACTTCCCGCATTTCGTAAGAAAGGCGCGCAATCGCAGAATGAGAGTTCTGGGCCTTCTGTCAACAAGTTCTACATGGTGGCTCCATTCTTGTTTGCATTAAAAAAATGGATCAGCTCCCAGAAGAGAATCGAGGAGAAAAGAGCTACAAGCGGTCCTCAGCATCTCTTGCCGCATTATGTGGCCGATGAGGTCGTCACCACCGAAGACGACACTTGGGCGCCCACACGTTCTCAGCAACAGACTCATGTGCCTGCAATTGAAACCTTGGATGGAGCTACGAGGGAACTGCAGCGGCTTTTAAAGATGCAACCTCCAACGCAGGGGCTCCAACAGCCATCTTCCCAGCCCTCCCATTCCTCCCAGCCTCAAGAGGACAAGGGAAGCGCCCTCCTCTCAATCCTCCAGTCCAGCAACCCTCGGCCATGTACGGAACGTCACCAGAGTGCAACACCACATACTCCTTCGCAAGCTGTGCCATCGGATGTGTCACAGCCTCGCAATCCTCATCACCACACGAACCTTTACCATGGTGGCACCCAGACACAGCATCCGCCGCCGTCTTTTCCAATTCCGCAATCTCACCAAAGTTCCATGCAAGATTCTGTTGTGGCTACTCAGATTCAACATTCGCCGTCATTGCCATACCATCGGGACCACCGGCAGCAGCAGTTGAATAGTCCTCCTCGCGAACAGCAACATGTGCATCTACAGCCTTATGCTATGCAGCCTCATAGCTTGACTTCGCCTTTGGCCTCGGGTCAACAGCCGTCCCCGCTCCAGCAGCACACGACCAATTCGATGAATTCTTCCTTCTACATGTCGCCAGCCCAGGCGAATTCATCCAGTGAAAGCCATCAGCTGCCCGCCGCTCCTGGGTCCGCGAAACTCAGCGGAGCATCTTTGGCACTTCTCAACGCGTTCAAGCGAGAACCTGCTCCGGCCGCGACCCAGAGTCCCCCCAAATTCAGTCAGGCCAATCCTGCTGGCATGTCTGCAAGTTCCGGTCAGACACGGACCGAGCAGGTAGAACAGACGAGCGTATCAGGGCTAGTCGATTCTTTTGCCCAACCATTAGCCGATCAGCATCGCTCGACCCTCCTCGGAATGTTTAAGAAAAGCCCTTCCAATATCGCACCACCAACAAGCCAGTCTCCAGCAGCAGCATCTCCTGCAGCAGGGTCTGCAGCAGCAGCAGCAGACTACCAGTCGACCACCGCGATCGGTCAAGGCAGTGCCGAGGCCCAAAAAACGGAGGCAAACGTGCTGCTTCCAGAGGCACAAGACAATCGAGGCTCAGGTATCCAACAGATTACAGCACTGGAACAGCTATCTCTGCAGGCGAACGCAAGCGCACCGGCTCCATCTCCGTCGCCACATGGAGGAAATCGAACTCGAACCCCTTATCAACAATACTCGCAGCAATATTCCAACCCACAACTTCATCGGCAGCAGCAGCGGCAGCAGCAGCAGAAACCTCAAAAACGACAACAACGGCATGCCAAGTCGCCCTTCGCCCCGAGCCCCAGCCTCCATCAGCCTCCGGCACCCCGTATCCTCCAACGAGGACAAGATATCAACGACCTCCGTGATCCATTTCCCCCTCGGCATCCGGCACTGTCAAGGGCGTCAGCGTCTCCCTTCTCCTCGCAGCTGCCTCGGGTGCAGACCGCGACGGGCCTCGGAGAGTTTCCGGGATCTGTCCCTGCCGGTGGGGGTTACAACTCCGAGGGCGCACGCGACCAGAAGAACCAGCTCCTCTCCCTTTTTGGCAAGCCTCAGTCTTTGGCTACGGAGAAAGCAGAACCAGGAGAGCCGCCACGCTCCAGGATATCCTCCATCGCGTCCAAGGGCGGCGAGACGCCGATTTCACCGGCTGAGCAGACCTTCTTGTTGGGATACCTGCAATCCGTGACGAACAATGCCGCACGGCGTTGACTTGTGCGTATTTCCCCTGGTAAATGAACTTGGAATATCACACTGTGGTGTCTGTGGTAAGTCATTTGTGGAGGGACCTGGTTTCAAGCTTGATCACCTGGTCATGGTAGAAAACTCAATCAACTGGCAGAGACACTGGTCAGTGTGAGCGACGTACCTGGTGGATGTGCATGGATACTTAAGTAGGTACTTATCTAGGTACTTGAGTGACGATATGCTTTCAGTTCAATACAGTACAACTCGTCAACGATTTTACACACTTTACTTATGCCGCCAACGCCACTTACATTCAGAGAGCCTTTGACCTATATATGATTCATCACAATGCGTCAAGTACTCGTTATCTATGCAAAGCGCTACTATAGATATGTTATTGAATCGCTTTTCCCTGACCATGTACCGTACAGCTGCAAAACCAAAACAGGGTGTATATCGTAAAAAAAGGCCGGTCCTCCTTTTTTTCTGTTTTCCCCGCACTCAAGTAAACTCTAGAATGAGCTTTTTTCCCCCCTAGTCACGAACAATGCAGAGCTCGGAATTTTGCTCACCATGAAAAAAACACGTCTTCCAACACCTCCCGTGCCTCAATCCACCAATCCGCACGTACAAACGCCGTTTCTCCCATAATCTCGCGCATGCTGCCGTCGTCGATACGTCCAAGGCGTTTTCATACTGCACATTACTCTTCCAGGGTAAGGCGTTCAAGGTGATCTGTATCAGAGGGTTGTGCTCCGTTAGACTCGACCTCTGCCTGTCTGGATCTGGCAATCGGCATCTTGTGCAGGGGCTGTGCGCATTCGTCAACAGCCCATTTGATGAGCGAGTCTCTATACTTGCTTTTAACGCCCCTGTTAGTAGCGGCAGCAGTACGTCTCGAAAGCAAAGATGCACACAGCGGCAAAGGGACTTGGAAAATCAAACCTACAGACGACTCATGATACATGTCCGGGCGAAAATGGCACTAGTGACCGAATTGGTACTTATGAAACAATCTCGTCCGATAAACTTGAGACTGACAATTTCCAATTCGTGTATATGTTCCAAGTCATTGATGATGTCTTGCTCCTTGATATTGGGATTGCATCGTCGGACCACGAAATTGCGACAAGCTCCTTGTCTAATTTGTCGTGCAGTGTGGCGTCCCAGAGCATACTGACGGTCATTCCATCTTACGTTAACCTATAAATGACAGTACATGAGCTCACAGTTCTTGAAATCTATCTTGAAGATGGCTGAAACGGGCTGGGTCTTGACAAACCTCAGAACCATTGATGTCCAGCCGATTCGTCTGTACATAGTCATAAAAGGCGCGGGCATCCTTTGGATGAAGAAACGAGAGTGAAGCCGTCTCTTTTTTCTTCTGAACATCGACAAGAAGGCCGCCCCGGACTACTGATGTAATTTCGGCGAGGGTGGTATCTGTAGGCAAGTTACAGAGCTGCACAGTTCGGGCGGCGTGTCGTTCAAACTTTGGGTTTGGTTCAGAATCGACACTGGAAAATGGTTGAGGGTCGGGCGAGTCAGATTCGGAGTCATCGGGAGAACTCAAGTGACTGCTCACGAAAGGAGGCAGCGGCTCAATGGGTGATCCTAGTGAGAAGGAAGAATCTGTATGCGAGCACGGAACATGCCCGGAGCTGGTATTGACCAAGGCAGAGTAAGGGGAGAAGCCACACGGGAGAACTCGATATGATTTGGCTGGGGCCTGCGAGCTGACAATCTACGCTTGTGTTAGAAAGGAAGACGAAGCTTGCTAGCTTAGGAATGCTTGAGTAAGCAGGTAGGTAAGTAGGTAGGAAGGTAGGTAGGTAAGGAGGTAGAGAGAGGCAGGCTGCTGTGCACAGTTTACAGTTATACTTTGTCGCTGACAAACGCCACTGACCAGGTCGTCGCATAGCGCGTCTTGTGATGGGATAATTGTTAGTTTTGGAGGCCGAGCATAGATGTCTGTCTGTATTGAGTTGACATGGCCAAGGAGGTAGAATGATGTACGCGACCCATGGGTGTTGAGGAGAAAAGTCTCTTACGGTATTTCTGGGCTGTTTTGGTAAGATATGTGTATTCCTCCTGAGAGATTATGACGTTTGGCCAGGTGTAATGGCTCAGTGAGAGTGTTTGAGACATTTCTTCCCTTTGCCGAATGTTGAATTCTGGTTCTGGATCGAGAGAGCATTGACAGAATTGGCCTCGACTTGCGGGCTGGATGGCGGCGGAAGAGAGGGATCAACGATGTATACCTAGGTACCTACCTAGGTAGGTACTTGCTATGGATGTTTGGCATTTTTCTGCCAAGGAAGTAACAACTTGTTGTCCAAGTCACCACAGGAGATTTGCTAGATTCACCACGTGTTGATATTCACCAAGTACTTGTGGAAGGAAGGGGCAGTGGCGGGCGTTGGTGCAGGGCAGGTGCAAGGCAGGTTTAGGGTAGGTGCCACACAGGTGCTGGTCTGGACTCTACAAGATGGACCACAACTAGATTCCGTGTTGAAAGCCGCTGGCATCCACGGGGCATACATACCTTGTGCAGCTGGGCAGGTTCGTGTCCGCGATGTTGACCAGTGAGTTGATGAGCCACGACGGGCAGGTCGAAAGGTAAACGTCGACGTCGACCCGGCTCTCTGTCTCGAGGCGCACTTTGTTTGAAACCCGTCGGAGCATTCTGTTGGCTCACTTTCCCCGTCTCCCCGTCTCCCCGTCTCCCTCCCTGCCTTTGGCATGCGCCACGCGGGGGCCCACCATTCCTCCCGAGGCTCCTTCCATGTTTCCCTCATCCCTGCACTTGAGGTCAGGAGACGAGGGCGTGCCGAGTGGAATGGAGTGGAGTCGAGTGGGGCCCTCCGGCAGCCGAGCAGCGGATCAGTGGAGCATGAACATGCAGTGGGCGAGACACGAGGTCACGTGCTCCGTATCGTTTGTTGGCGCGTGGCCCCTCCAAGGCCCCGTTTATGTAGGTAGGTACTTACTTAAGTACTGTACGCACTGTACATAGGTACTTATTTTTACTCATCGCATGCGCCACCGGTGTGGGTGTGAGATGGTCTCGCGCACGGCATGGCCGGCAAGGGTTTACGTTTTTACACAAGTACGCAGGCACCCGGCAAACCAAGGCAAGGTCGATACATTATGTGCATTTCTCCTGGACGCAGAAGGAGGAATGCTGCTGCCAGCAAGGTTCTGTCGGCAATGTCGAGGCCAACGCCGGGAAACGAAAAGGGGTAAAAAGAAGCATGAACGCTGGTTGGCGGGCGGCGGCGGTGTGCGGCGGTGCGGCGGTGCGGCGGTGCGGCTGATGTGCCTGCGTTTCCCATGCCGAGCCGACCCCTCGTCCCCAGTAAGGTACCTTAAGTAGGTAGGTACTTTTATATGTAGCTGCGTAAAGCCGTCTGCATGTGCTTTCATCACCAAGCCGTCAGGGGGCTCCAGGGCGCCAGGGCGCCAGGCTTTAAGGCTCCAGGGCGGCTTAGTTCCGTCTGGTTAGTCTCCGAATCTCGATCCAACCAAATCCTGCCGGCGCCAAGCCGTCCAGCATCCGTCCGCCGACTCCATCGGCTTTCTCTGGAGACATGGTCGAGCCTTGTCCTCACTCTCCTCCCCCAACATTGAACACTCTCCTGCTTGCCTATTTCCAGGGTGGAATACAACAAGGCAAAAAAAAAAAAAAGGAGAGCTTTTTTTCGAACCTTTTTCGAAGCTTTGTTTTCGGTCTCTCGCTTTATTTGTAGTATCTTTTTTTTTTTTTTTGCCTTCAAATTCCGCCCCGACGCTCGCTTCATCCGCCACCGTTTGGTCCACCTCCCGCTACAAACTCTCTTTATAATCTGGTCACCAACCGCCAGCCACGTTCGACGGACCGCGTGCCGACCGTTCAAAGAC
>SRPV01000732.1:0-14700 GCA_018360135.1 Claviceps sorghi | reverse complement strand
GCTTTTAGCTATTTAGCTTTTTCTAAGGAATTTAAAGCTTACTTCTAGGTCTTAGGCTTACTATTAAGTATATTTTCTTTTGCTTTTAGTTGTGCCTTATAGCAGATTTTTTATACTATAGCCCCTATATTAATATCTATTGTTTCTGAATTTAAATCGATTTTTTCGGGCAAGAATTGCAGAGAATTTAGGGAAATTAAATCCCTAGGGCTAGGGGCTTAGCTAAGCTCTAAATTAACTATCTATTTATTAGCTATAAGGTAATCCTTATTACTAAGAATAACCTTATTAAGTTATTATTATTCCCTCTCTAAGGAATTACTTCCTATAAAAGGGTTAGAGGGTTCTAAAGCCTTAGCCCCCTCTAAAATTATAGAGGGTTCTAAGGCATTTTTAGTAGGAAAATCCCCCTTTAAAGAGCTATTCCCTATAGAAAGCCTAGAAAGGCTACTAAAAATAAGGCTTATAAGTTCTATAATTTTAAGAAAGCTAGTCTTTATTATAAGCTTCTTAGAGGGAATATATACTATATAGGTCTTAGAACCCACTATAGTAATTAGCCTTTTAGGCATAGTCTTAGGGGCTAGCTTCTAAGCTTTAGGCCTTTTTTCTAGTGAAATTAGGACCTTATAATAAAAGCCTATAGCTTTAAGAGAGCTATAATTAGGCCTAAAAGGCTTGTTAAAATTATTAGCTAATAATTATGCTAGGCACGCTAGTTTTATAGAATTAGCTAATAAATTTATAGAATTTAATACTAAAAAAAGCGCAAAATTCTATAAAAATAAAGGTAAACTAAACTAATATAGGGTAGCCTATAATCTATCTATAATAATATAGATAGAACGCTTAGCTAATCTATTTTACTTATAGATATAAGGGGAAGAAGTAGTGAATTTAATCCCCTTTTTAGCTAGCTAGCTTTATAAAGCAGAATTAATTTCTTTACCTTTATTAAAATATAGATATTTAGGGTAGGTCTTAAATTTATTCTTTAGGGTTCTAAAGAAGCCTTTTATAGCTAAAAATATAGTAGGGCCTTTCTTATTAAGAATTTATAAAGCCTATCTAAATCTAGTCTTTTAGTCTACTAAAAATAAGTAAATTTAGTGCCTATTATAGGGAATAGGGCTTATTTTTACTATATCCCCTTTTATTCTATTAAGGGCTTTAGGGGGGTTAAGGATAGGATTTTTACTAAGTCTTCTAATAGCCTTAGTTTAGTTATATATTAGGCAGTTAAAATCCTTATCTTTAATACTAGAAAAATCTAATATTTCCTTAGCTAATTAGCTTATTTTCTTTAGAAAGCTAAGCCCTAAATGCCTTAGCTAGATATGCTAAATTCTAGCTAGTTTTAGCAATTTTTAGTATAAATTAAGCTCTAAAAAATCACTTTTAGTGCCTAATTTAGGTGGCCTTTTAGGCCCTATAGGGCCTTCTTTCTTAGCTCCTTGCTAAGTCCCTTCTAAGGAGCTATAGGCCTTTTAGTGAGGCACTAACAAACCTAAAGGCTCTAAAATTCCTTTAGTTGCCTTATAGTCTTTTAGAGCCTTTAATAAAACAGTAAAAGGGTCTGCTAAAACCCCCTATAAATCCTTAGATTTAGGGACTAAATCTTATAATTTAGGGGCCTAGCTTAGGGCTATAAGCATTAGGGAAGAAGGGGCTATAAAATTAGGGGGTTTTAAATCACTAAAATCCCCTAATTCTTTAATTTTAGCGGCTTTACTAGCCTAAGATAGCTCTTATAAAGGTATTTCTACCTTTATAAAGTGGCTAGCTTAGTGGCAAAAGTGACTATTATAGTGGCTAAAAGAGCTACTATTAGTCCTTAAAAGGGGTGTATTATTATCTTTTACTTAGAAGAAAAAACTATGTTTTTTAACATTTAAAAGACTAATATAAGACTTATTAGCTAAATATAGGGCATTTTTACTTATATAGCCCTCTGCTAAATAGTGCTTTAATCTGCTAACTATATTTATATCTAGGTTTAGAAAATATAGTATATTTTAAAGGACTAAAGGCCTATATTTATTAGGGTTTTGTTAGTAAAGCACTAAAAATTTAGCTTTTCTAAATCCCTTTAAATAGATAGGTCCCCTATTAGTGAAAATAGGCTTAGCTTACCCCTTTTTATAGAGTGTATAGCCTATAAAGTGCTCTTTAGAGTTAACTAAGTGCACTATAAAGCCTATATTATAAAGAAGGGCATTTTTTATTACTTTATAGCTAAAATTAAAGGCTTTAGAAGATATCCTATCTTTTGGCTTACTTTTAGTACTAATAACACTGCTAGAATTAGAAGATTTACTACTAGTACTAAGGCTACTAAGTCTACTAAGGGGCTTTGAAAAGCTGCTAGTAAGGCTAAAATTACTTAGTATAAAAGCGCCCTCTTAGGTCTTATCCTTAGCCTTTTTAAAGGATCTTTTAGATAATTTACCTTTCTTTTTCTTAGAAAAAGAGGACTTAGAATTTCCTTTATTTTCTTTAGGGTTATTCTTCTTATTCTTATTCTTCTTAGAATTAGAATTAAAGGTCTTATTTTCTTTAGATCCCTTATATATAGATTCTTTAGCTCTATAATTTAAAGCTTTAGCTACTATAAAGCTTTTATCTTGCTACTTTTTTAGTAGGTTTACTATTAAAAATTATAGATTTAGTGCCCCTATAGGGATTCTTAGGGCCCTATTAGTCCTTATAGTAAATTATTGCCTTTCTGCCTACTAAGGAAAAGTAGACTTTAATGCTTATAAATACTAATTTACTTAATTTATAAGCTCTATAGAAACGCTAGAAATTGCTAATTTAGCTAGTAAATTATTAAATAAAGCATTAAAAGCCTCTAAGGATCCCTTATAACCTTAAAAAGTTAGGCTATAAAATTAGGAATATAGGGAGCTACGTTATATTTTAGCGCTGTAAGAATACTACCTTTTTAAAAGGCTAAAGGCTTCTATAGGGTCTTATTGCTAAATTATAGCAGCTTAGGGGCCCTTAGAATAGCTATCTCTTAGAAGCATAAGAATAATAGCTTAGTTTAGATTACTTAAATTACTAGAAAATCCCTTAGGATTATCTAGAAAATTAGGCATTCCTAGAGCCCTAAATTAGATAGCTAGGGCTTGTTTCTATTAGTTATAATTTTCCAGTCCCTTAAGCCTTATAGCTTTTAGGAAGCTATATACCCTTTTATTAAATTCTTTAATAACTGATTTATTATAGGAATTTAATATATTAGAATTCTTTTTATAGCTTACACTTTCACTAAAATTAGGATTTTCTAGTGGTTCTGCTAGCTTAGGCTTTAGGTTATTAGCTATAGTAATAGCTAAATCTTTTAATTTTTGTAAAATATTAGTAATACTTAAATTCTAAATAGTAATTTGCTAGTTTACTAAGTTAACCTAAGCCTACTCTTAGCTTTTAGCCTAAGGGCCTAAATTTATAGGTTCTATAGCTGCTAAAAATTAAAGAGAAAATCTCTATAAAAATCCACAAAAGTGCCTATAAAGGTCTTAATTTTATAGGTCTTTACTTAGAAAAAGGAATTTTCTAAGCTTATTATAGAAGAAAAACTTCTATAAGGTTCCTTTTTATAGAGAGAAATAGCTTTATAAGCTCTTTTTATAGAAATAGAAATATTCTATAATTTCTTTTTCTTTTTTATAGAAGAGAAAACTTCTTTTCTTACAGATTCTATTTTTTATAGAAGTAAAATTTCTTCTATAACTATAATTCTCCCTGTTTTATAAAAGGGGAGTCTTCTTTTAGCAAATTTATTCTATTTTAATAGAAGGAATAATAGCTTTTAAGTCTTTCTTAGGTCTTTTACCTAACGTAGAATATTAAGTAAATTTCTAGAGAATTTTCTAAATGCTTTATAAAATTTAGTAAATTTTTTAGATACTAAGAAGTTACTTTTAGGCTTATAACCTATTAAAAATAATTTATAGAGGCTTTTGCCCTCTAAATTACTAAGGTAGTAAGGCTTAGTAAGCTAGAAGCTAAAAGGGCTTTACAGCGCTATAGCTAAAGCTATAGGCCTTATAACTAATATTAGAAGCTTAATACATAACTTTTAGCACTTAAAATATGCTAAATTTTAGCTTATAAAAGGTAGTAGAATTTTTTTAGATTTTTATCTAATTATTTAATATTATAGGTAGTAGGCTTAGATTAATAGTTTATATAGTTAGTAAGTAGCTAATAAAAGGGAATATCTTCTTTCTTATATACCCTTTAAGCTTATTAAAGGCTTAGCCCTATAAAAAGGGGCTTATAAGCTACTTTTTATTTTTTATAAAATTTATTTATATAAAAAAACAAAAAAATAGACTTATAGCTATATAAATAAGGTACTAATATACTCCCTAAATATTAACTTAGTAAAAATTAGCGTATAACTTTAAAAATTAGAAAAATTAACTAATTATATAAAATAATTCCCCTTATTTTAGTAATAAGAATACTAGTTATAAAATCTTCTATAACCCCTTAGTTATTATATAAAATAGCTATAAAGTGCGCCTTAAGGTAGCTTATTATATAGCCTTTAAGGTAAGTAGCTTAAATCTTTAAGCTAAATTTTAATTACTTACTTAGTTATTATAAAAATTAATTCTAAAGTCTTACTAAGCTTAATAAACTATTAGGTTTCTAATTAAGTGTGCGCTAGCTGCTATAAAGTATAATTAAAAGGGAAAAGGTAAGAAAAGTAGAGCGCTTATAGCTGTAAGCTATAAGCAGAAGAATTGATTCTATAGGCGCTATACGCAGCTTAGGGCCGCTTATAACGCTAGTAACAGCTAAGAAAAGCCCCCTAAGGGTCCCTATAAGGGTCCCTATAAGGCAGGGGCTAAGGGTCACTATAAGGCCTATTAAGAGGCCTAATAGATAAGGAAGTCCCCTGAAAATAGCTGTTATTTTCAACATATATATATAACTAATACTAAGATAAGTAACTAATAAGCTACTAAAAGGCTTTTAAATTTATTTTATTTATATTTAAAAAGTGTATTTAAGCATGCTATTTAAGACCTTAAATAGTAATAAAAATAGTAGTTAAAGAGAGAAAGTATTTTTACTTAGTATACTTATTTTTTTAATATTTCTCTAAGGCTTATAAAATACTTTAAATTCTTATAATTAATAAGGATTATAAATAGCTAAAAAATACTATAAAGTTTAGCTAACTATACCTTTAAGTAAGAGATTATATTAAGTAGTTTCTTATTATAAATAGTATAGTTCTACTAAGGAGCTATAAAGTATATAAAGTAATAGGCTATTAAGTATAGGACTTTTATTTTATTATATTAAAAAAGGCAACTATTAATAGCCTCCTTAAATATATTATATTTAATAATAGCTTTTAAAGTAAGGTCTTACTAAGCTAAGATAAAAGTTAAAGAGAAAGTATTCTTAAGGTATTAAAAAGCTATTTAATATATAAAGAACTATATAAATATAACGCCCTTTTATATAAGATTTAATAAAAGGCTAATAAGGTTTAAGAAGTTAGTAATAAACTCTTAATAAAAGTTTATAAAGCTTAAGAAGCTATATACCTTTTAAAGGTAGGTAAGGGCCTTTTAGTTTTAAATTATTATTATTTTAGTAAGATTAAAGTATATAGCGCGCCCTACTTAAATAATAAATTTTAAATATTTTACTTTTATAACCCTAAAAGCACACTTATTAATATTAAGGTATAAGCCTATCTATTATAATTAAGAGAGAATCTATTAGGTATATTATATATATTTCTTTTATAAATTACTTATATAAATTAGAATATTATTAAGATAGGTAGTAGTATAGACTCTTAATATATTGCCTAAGGCTTTATTAATATAGTGCTAAAATATTATAGGGGTATTAGCTAGCTTAAATAGGTATATTAGCTACTTAAATAGGCTAAACTATATATAAAAAGCTATTAAGTACTTATCTCCTTTAGTAATATATAGATAATAAAAAGTAGTGTAAATATTTAGCTTTATAAACTAATAGGCTTTTACTAAAAATTATAAAGTCTTTTTAGTAAGTAGTAAAAGGTATTAATCTTAATTTATAATTTTATTAAAAGCCTAATAGTTAATATAAAACTACTACCCTTCTTCTACCTTTTTAACTAATAAAATAAGCACTATTACTAATAAAGATAA
The DNA here is from genome assembly GCA_018360135.1 of Claviceps sorghi. Lineage (NCBI taxonomy): Eukaryota > Fungi > Ascomycota > Sordariomycetes > Hypocreales > Clavicipitaceae > Claviceps > Claviceps sorghi. The sequence continues at coordinate 8,524 of SRPV01000732.1, read as the reverse complement.
GGCTTAAATCTATCTTTTATTTATTAGATTTATAATTTACTTCTAAATTTTTAAGAGTTAATTATATAATATATTATATAAGGGTGCTTAAGGGAGGTTTAATATACTACTATTTAGGTTATATTATAAATAAATATAGTAGTTTACTAAGCCTTTATATAAAGGTAAAGCGCTAATATTTTTATACTAAAATAAGTTCTTAAAGTTAGCTAGTTTATTAAGGAGGTGTAATAAGTTATTATCCTTTTTAAAAGCTAAGGTATTTATAGTAAAGGTAAGAATAGTATTAATTTCCTATAGGCTTATTACTATAATATTAGTTATATTACTTATTTTTAGGGTATAGTAAGTAAGGTTAATATATATAGATTCTATAACTATAATTATTAAGTAAGTTATTTTATATATATTAATAGCATAGATTTATAGATTTTCTTAAGAGTAAACTATAAAAAGGCGCCTTATAGTATAAAGAGTAATATTATTATAGGTTATTTAAGAAGCTTTAAGTATATAGTTATAAGAGAGCCTAAGAATTATATAAGCTACTATAAGAAAAAACTACTTATTAAGGTTAGCTATAAAGTATATAAGGTATATAATATATAAACGCTAAAAGGGGCTAATATACCCCTATTAAGTTACCTTTACTATAGTAGTTAGGATCTATAAATAAGCTAAGGTAATATATTTTAAGCTAAGGCTTTAGACTATTTTTTTACTTATAATAATATAACTATTATAACTACTATTTACCTAAGTAGTAATAAACTTTAAATTATTATAAAAAAAAGAAAGGAGAAATAGAGATTCTTTTATTTAATTTTTAATTTCTTTATAAATATTTATATTACTACCTAAAAGGGAGTAATATAAGCTATAGCTATTATTTATTATCCTATTACTAAAACTTAAATAATAAAACTATCTTTTTTTAAATTAAAATTATTATAATTATTACCTATATTTTTACTAAAAGTTATTATTATATATACTTTTATTTCTTTAATAAGTAGGTAAGCTAAATATTAAAGGCATTCCTTAATATAGTAGTTATTAATATTATAATATAAATATTACTATACTATTTTATACTATTATATAACTTTCTTAAAAACCTAAGTAGCTTAGACTTTTTTAGTAAAAGCTATTATTTTAAGTGCCTTTATACCCTTCTTAAAAAATAGCTAGTTTCTATTAAGGCTTAAAAAGTGTATAGTATTAACCTTTATTATAGCTATATTACTATTATTATCCTTAGCTATAGCTACTAAGGCATAATATTAAGTATAAATACACTCCTTAATATAATAGGAGTTAATATTAAGGGTAATACTATTATAGTGTATTAACCCTAAAACCCACACAACCCTCTAATACACTTAACTCTACGATTTACAGAGGCTGCTATACTATTAATAATAAACCTTAGGATCTATAGAGTTAAATGTATAAAGGGCGTAGGAAATAATCTTAAAAGCAGAATTATTATATAATTAAATAGTTTATTTAGCTAAAAATAATAACTAAGACTCTTATCTTTTTATATAGCTCTTTTCTTTCTTAAAATATAGTAGGTAGCCTTCCTTAGCAATTTTATAGGTTTTCTATCTCTTTTTATAATAATAACTAATAAAGCAATATACTTAATTTTAGTCTTAATTTATAGGTTTCTTTTTAATTAAATAATTTATTATATTTACTTTATAATAATAGTAAGCGTTTTTAATTTAAAAGCTTATATAATAGTAAGGTATATAAGGAAAAAGGGAATATAATAAAGATCTTATTTTAATATTTTAATATTTTAAATAGGCGTAAAAACACACTATAGAGTGTAAGAAAAAGCTATAAAAAACACTCTTTACTTATACTTTTCCCCTTAATTAGATAGTTAGGCCTACCCTTGCCTAGTTGCAACTGTATCCCGCGCTACAGCCACATCGGTCTCCCGACTAATTTGCCCCAACACACTATATCTTTTAGGCTATATAGATAAAGAAAATTATAAACTAACTATAGAAAAATATACTAAATAGCAGCTAATTTATAAATAATAAGCTAAAGAAAATAAAAAATATAAATAAGTAGTTAAGGTAAAAAAACTAAAACTAACTAAAGACTTCTACTACTTTAATTAGTATTTTTATATATAAACTAACTAAAAAAAGGGGTAGATATACATAAACGCTCTATATATATATAATACTAAGTTTACTACTAATAGCGCTTTAATTATAGAGAATAGAGTCTTTATAGTATTAAGGCATTTAGCTTATAGCTTATAGCTTAACACTTTATATAATACCTTTAGTATTTTAAATATAGAAGCCCTTTAAAGAAAGAAAAAAGACACTATTAAAACTAAATATATAAAGAAAGGTAAGGCTACTAAGGTAGGGAATAAGCTAGTTACTTTAGTAAAAAAGAAGAAAACCCTTTATAAAGGAGTATTTAAACTTCCCTAAATTAAAAGTATAAGAGAAAGCCTTAAAAAAGTAGTAAGTATTCTTTTTAATAAGGAAATCTAATAAGGTAAAAAATAGGATAAATAGCTACTAAACTATAGGTAAGTCTTAGGAGTTTGCTTTATATATATATAAGGCTATATTAATAGCACTATAGTAAGTTCCCTTATTATAGTAAATTATATAAACCTTATAAAAATCCTAAACTACTATATACTTAAGGGAATAGTAACCTACACTCTTAACCCTTATACCTTAAATAAATTTACCCTCTAAATTAGTATTAATAGTTAAACTAAGCTAAAAGAGGAAATTTGCTAGTTATTAGTAACGTTCTATATTATATAAGAGATATAAGACTTATACTATTAAGAAATTAAAAGTTAGTATAAAGCAATTAATAAAATAATTAAGGTTATAAATAAAATTATATATATAATAAGGATAAAAAAGAATAAAAAATATAAGTTAACCCCTCTTTATAAAGATATTATAAACTCTATTAAAACCTATAACTTAGCTATAAATACTTAACTTAATAATATTAAGAAAACTTAGCAGCTTCTTTAAATAAGCTTAATAAAGCTTAAGGCTGCTATAGATTCTTATACTTACCTTAAAATACTACTACCCTTAGTATTAATACTAAAGCTATTAGCTTTTAAACTAATTAACTAAGCAGTATATATAAAAGACACTTGCTTAATAACTCTTAGAAGGGTATTAATAAGATAAATATAAGACTAATTTAGCTTTATAGAATTTAATATACTAAAGCCTAAACATATATGTATAGAAGAAATAACTATTAATAAGGGGAGGCTTAGCAGCCTTTTCTCCCTAAAAGGATATTAAGCTTAAAAGTAACTATATATTTAAACTATAGAAATATAATTAATTAGCTTTACTATAAATATAATTACTAATATATAATTATATAAGTTTTTTATAAGCTTTTATAGGAAAAGAAAAGGGGCTTATAAAAATAAAAGGAGTAAGTAGTAAAATAAAAACTAATAGACTACTATATATTTGCTTAAAAAACTTATATCTTTTAGTAAAGAATTACTAGCTTAACCTAATTATAAAGTTATAATAAGACCCCTATAACTATTATAAAGCTCTATACATCTTTTATATATACTACTACTACACCTTAAGCCTTATATTAACTAAGTAGCAAAAACTATACATTTTATATATACTACTAAAGCTATAGAGTAAAAAGAAAGTAAACTACCCTTAACCTTCCACTTTAGTAGCTAATAAAGCAAAATTCCTTTATTTATACCTTATACCTTTATTCTTTCTTTTCCTTTATATACTTATATATTATAAACTTTAAGTTAAAAGCCCTTTTTTACCTAATTTCCTTTATTTCTATATTTTAAACTTAAAAAAAGATAAAATAAAAAGACCTAAAGCACTAGGAAGTTCCTTAATATAAGAATAAGTGCTTTAGTAACTTAAAAATAATAAATCTAGGCCTTAAAAGCCTATTAATTTCTTTAAAGTATAGAACCTCTATATTATCTATAAAGATCTCTTTATTTATAAGCTTATATACTTTAAGGAGCTAGCTTATGCTTTATTAAGAGAAATTTAATATATATAGCTTACTAACTATATAATATAGCTCTATTATAACTAAAGCTAATGCTAGCTTAATAGTAATATAAGCTATAGATTTAACTAAGTTATTATAAAGCTAAGCGTAAAAGCGCTTATTTAGCTTAAAAATAATATAAAAATAGTAGCTACTTACTTTATTATAAAATAAAACCTTTAGTATATATTAATAAGTAATATCTAATAATTATAGGATCCCTTTATTTTTACTAGTAATAATTATAATATAAAAGATAGGCTAAACTATACACTTATAAGACTCTTTTTTAACTACTTTATAGAGGTATATAGTATAAAGAATAAAGGCTTAGAAGCCTTTAGCCTTATATTAAAATACTTTATATATATTTAGAAGGTAAAACGTAAATCTTTATTTATATAGGCCTATAAATACTAAGAGTTAGTAATTACTATTATTTACTAAGGATATAAGCAAACTTTAATAGATTTTAGTATATACCTTAATAAAATTATAAAGAACCTTTACTAAAGCTAAGGGAATATATTTAAAACATTTCTACTAAATATATATTAAAGAACTAAAGATATTATATATAAAATAGCACTAAATATAGTAAGAAGTGTAAACACTAAAGATTAATAATAAGTAGTTTATAGTATTACCTTATTTAGCTTAAATATATTTAAAGTTATAAACTTATATAAGAAGTACTTAGTTTACTATATTATAATAAAATAAGACTTCTTCTATTATAATATAATTAATAATATTTAATATATATATAGTAGAGAAAACCTAAGTATAAAAGTAAATAAGTGCTTTACCTAAGCCTTTAAAAGTAAAATAAAAATAAACCTTAAAATAAAAGAAACCTACTATAACTTATTTAACCCCTTTTACTATCTCTTTAAAAATAAGAAAACTATACTCTTTTTTAATATAAAAGTATAAGACCTATAAAATATTATAAGTACCTACTTATATATAAAGAAAGAGCTATTAGAAAGGGTATTATATACTTCTTATATAAGACCTATAAGTATATATAAATAAGTATATAGTATCTTTATTAATAAGGAAGGAGAACCTATTAATAGTCTTTATAGTAATAAAGTAACACCCTTTCTTTTCTAACTAAGACTCTAAAGTTTATAAAGGTTTAGTTAAAATTAAATATAAAATACCTTTCTTTTTACCTATATAGAATACTTACTATTAGTACTATAGCTTTTATAGCTTTTATATTTAGCTTTAGGTAAATATAAAAATACATTCCTTTTTTATATACCCTTAGCTTTTATTATATAGTAGGAAGTTTATTAATATAAGGCAGACTCTGCTATAGAGTTTAAGAGAGATAATAATCTTAATATATATAACTAAGCACCTAACTATAACCTTATATATATTATCTTTTATAACCTTTTATAATATATTACATAAGCTGTGTATGCTAATAACTTATGTGCAGTATCCCGCACGTAACAAATATAACCTTACCTCCTAAGCTTTCTAAAGAGTAGCTTACTATTTTAGCTATAAGTAGTTGCTTTAGCTAGGAATAAGCTAGGGCTTATGCTATCTCTTTAGTTAATTAAATAATAGTAGAGAAGTTATATAACATTTAAACTAATATCTCTTTAGTAAGAGTTACACCTTTAACACCCTTAAAACTATTACCTATATTATCTAATATATTATAATTATTATTTTAGTTGTCTTTATTATCTTTATTTAACTAAGGTTCTAAGTGGTTATCTAACAGCTACTTTAGTAAATCTAATTAATTGCTTACTAATAGTAATAGACTTAGTAGGGATAAAAGTTATAATATAAAGGAATAGAATAGGTATAATATAGGGGAATAGAAAAGTAGTGATTTATTATTAAATAAACTAAGGAGCCTTAGCCCTATTAGTGTTATAGGAGGTAGGGGATCTGTCTAGTATAAAGCATATAATCTCTGTGTTAAGTTAAATAGTGCTTAATTAAATGTAGTGATTTAAAGCGTTTCTAAGGATTTTATTAGATCCGGGTACACTAGGGAAAGTGGCCTCGCTACTCTTAATATAGAAGGTGCGCCTATAGAAGTGGAAGGTGCAGTTAACGCAGCAGATATTAGGGGGTTTAACGCCTCCCCTACTGCTAATAAGGATTTCGCTATTCTTAATAGACTAGCTGTTATAGTGCCTTTAGGTCTCTTACTAAAGGTAGGACTAGGACGTAGATTTAATAGTAAAAAGAGCAAATAGGATTAATACTATATATTAAATACAGCCTTAAAAGAACGTAATATAGTTTATTTAAGGGGAAAATTAAATTCTTATAACGCATCTGTCTTATTAAAGTGCTAGAAATATTTAGTAAAGTATTTAATAATAGTAAGTTAAGGTTAGAGAAGAAAATCCGCATTTTTATGCCTAGTATTAATAAACTGTTAAAGCTTTTATGCTTAAATAATTATTTACTCTAAGGGTTCTCCTTTCTCTATTAAAGATTATAGAAAGTTATTAAATTTATTAAATATAAAGGGATAAAGGAAAAGGGAATAAAAGAGAGGGATAAAGGAAAGATAATAAGAAGTCCTATAATGCCTTTTAGCTAGTTTTAAATTGTGGTGGAAAAAATCCTGGTTAGTGAGCAATTGCTACCATTTGTAATAATGTGGGAAGCTTAATTCACCCTAGCTAAGCCTGCGGGCTCGGATGGGTCTTGGAGACCCCATCACGTGACACTTATAGTCTTCTAAAGCCTCTAATAAAATAGTAAGAGGGTCTGCTAAAACCCCCTATAAATCCTTAGATTTAGGGACTAAATCTAATAATTTAGGGGCCTAGCTTAAGGCTATAGGCATTGGGGAAGAAGGGGCTATAGGATTAGGGGGTTCTAAATTACTAAAATCCCCTAATTCTTTAATTTTAGCAGCTTTACTAACTTAGGATAGCTCTTACAAAGGTATTTCTACCTCTATAGGGTGGCTGCTAGCTTAGTGGCAAAAATAACTATTATAGTGGCTAAAAGAGCTACTATTAAAGGTCCTTAAAAGGGGTATATTATTATCTTTTACTTAGAAGAAAAAACCGTGTTTTTTAACATTTAAAAGACTAATATAAGACCTATTAGCTAAATATAGGGCATTTTTACTTATATAGCCCTCTGCTAAATAGTGCTTTAGTCTACTAACTATATTTATATTTAGGTCTAGAAAGTATAGTGTATTTTAAAGGACTAAAAGCCTATATTTATTAGAGTTTTACTAATAAAGCATTAAAAATTTAGCTTTTTTAAATCCCTTTAAATAAATAAGTCCCTTACTAATAGAAATAAGCCTAGCCTACCCCTTTTTATAAAGGGTATAGCTTATAAAGTGCTCTTTAGAATTAACTAAGTATACTGTAAAGCTTATATTATAAAGAAGGGTATTCTTTATTACTTTATAGCTAAAATTAAAGGCCTTAAAAGATATCTTATCTTTTAGCTTACTTTTAGTATTAATAACACTGCTAGAATTAGAAGATTTGCTATTAGTACTAAGGCTGCTAGGTCTACTAAGGTGCTCTAAAGAACTATTAGTAAGGCTAAAGTTACTTAATATAAAAGCGCCCTCTTAGGTCTTATTCTTAGCCTTTTTAGAGGATTTTTTAGATAATTTACCTTTCTTTTTCTTAAAAGAAAAGGACTTAAAATTTCCCTTATTTTCTTTAGGGTTATTTTTCTTATTCTTATTCTTTTTAGAATTAGAATTAAGGGTCTTATTTTCTTTAGATCCTTTATATATAGATTTTTTAGCTTTATAATTTAAAGATTTAGCTACTATAAAGCTCTTATCTTACTATTCTTTTAGTAGGTCTACTATTAAAAATTATAGATTTAGTGCCCTTATAGGGATCCTTAGGGCCCTATTAGTCCTTATAGTAAATTATTACCTTTTTACTTACTAAGGAAAAGTAGACTTTAATACTTATAAATATTAATTTACTTAATCTATAGGCTTTTAAGAAACGCTAGAAATTATTAATCTAACTAATAAATTATTAAATAAAGTATTAAAAGCCTTTAAAAATCCCTTATAACCTTAAAAAGTAAGGCTATAAAATTAGAAATATAAGGAGCTATATTATATTTTAGCACTATAAAAATACTACCTTTTTAAAAGGCTAAAAGCTTTTATAGGGTTTTATTGCTAAATTATAGCGGCTTAAGGGCCCTTAGAATAGCTATCTCTTAAAAGCATAAGAATAATAGCTTAGTTTAAATTACTTAAATTACTAAAAAATCCCTTAGAATTATCTAGGAAATTAGGCATTTTTAAAGCCTTAAATTAGATAGCTAAAGCTTATTTCTATTAGTTATAATTTTCTAGTCCCTTAAGCTTTATAGCTTCTAAGAAGCTATATACCCTTTTATTAAATTCTTTAATAACTAATTTATTATAGGAATTTAATATATTAGAATTCTTTTTATA
>SRPV01000731.1:0-14722 GCA_018360135.1 Claviceps sorghi | reverse complement strand
AAAAAAAAAAAAAAAAAAAAAAAAAAAAAAAAAAAAGTCAGCGCAAGAGTCCACGGCCTGCATTCCTTTCCTTGTCGCATCTAAATGTACTTACTGGTCAGCTCCACCTCAAGCTGAATGTTGAGGCAGTTTTCGTTGGTCTTCTCCTCGAGGTACGGCAACAGAGCGTGGTCATTGGCAATGCCGGCCGTTTTTGACCCCTCAAGCGCGTCCGCCAACACAACCCAGGCACTGATGGCAGTGCCCAGGTTCTTGGAGGTAAATGGACCCAGAGGTATGTACTCCCAGGCCTGGATATCTCTGGCACTCCAGTCATTCATGAGGACATAGCCAAAGATGTAGTCTTTTGCGTCGCCAATGGCGATCGGCTGACCAAGCGGGTTCTCACGACAGATGAACATGCCCATCTCCAGCTCCAAATCCAGCTTCTCACACGGAGACAGGACCGGGACCTTGGGCTCAGCCTTTGGGTCTTTGAGAATCTGGCCCCAGGGCCGGCGGATGGGAGTGCCAGAAATAACAACACTGCTGGCGCGGCCATGGTAGGCCACGGGAAGATGCGTGTAGTTGGGCTGCAGGGCATTGTCAGGGCCACGGAACAATGCGCCGACATTGAAAGCATGGTTCTTGCCCGCGTAAAAGTCGGTATAATCGCCAATGATGAGCGGCAGGTGGTTCTGCGTCTCGCATCGCTTCAGCAGAGCCGTCTCTCTCAATCGCTCGTTGTCCTTCAGCACCTGCGGGACCTTGGTCTCCGCCTTGAACACGGACTGCAGGTATTCTCGGACGAGGCCATGGAAGGATCTGCCCAGCGCGGCAAAGGCGTTGAGAGATTCGTCGGCGAAGACGCCGGCATGCTTCTGGATTTCAGGACACGACGAGAAGCCACCTGCTGCTGCAAAAGCCTTGAGGTCCAGAGCATAGTCACCAATGGCGACGGCGGGGCGCTTGGTCGCATCGGACGACGTGCTGATGATGCCAAAGGGGATGTTGGCGATGGAGAAGTGAGAGTCTGGCGCGATCGAAAGCCACGACGACATTTTTTTTTTTTTTTTTTTTTTTTTTTTTTTTTTTTTTTTTTTTTTTTTTTTTTTTTTTTTTTTTTTTTTTTTCTTCTGTCCTTGCCTGTTTTTTCGTCTTGTTCTTTTTGGTGCGGGAAGAAAAAGGGCAATCGCCGGCAGAGAGAAGCGGGACTCGGTCAAGTCTAAGCAAGAGAGGAGGCGATCAAGGATGGAGGGAACAATTGTGATGCAGGGGACGAGGGTGACTACGGAGGAGGAGGAGGAGGAGGAGGAGGAGGTTGGGAATGTTGCGGAGGCAGACCAGATTCAGATCTGACTGCGTCTGTCGCAAGTCATCGTATGCACAAACACGGGAAGCTCTTTCCTTCCATGTCAAGGCCAGGAGCTCAAAACTCACTTCTGCCCCGCCATCGCAGCCGTTGCCAGCCGAGCCAGTGCTTGACACCTGCAAAGTGGGGTCCAGACTCCACGGCGGCAGTGTGCCGGCGCGGAACTGCGGAACTGCGGAACCGCGGAACCGCGGAACCGGCCCCACTGGCGCTCGGCTTGCCCTTCTTTCCGTCCAAAGCCGACAATCACAGAGTATCAAGAAGCCAGAATCCGCCTCAAGCGCGACATAATGTACCTCGTGAAAATGACAGGAAAACAAGTACCCCGAAAAAGTAGCCTAAATCTATCCAATAAGCTACTGAGGAAAAGCGGCGGGGTTACGCGGGTGTAGCCTTCTGGGCACCAAGGGGATTGACTATTCGACGACCGTATTTTCTAGCCCTTTCCAAACAAAGGGCACGGAGGGAGCGAGATTTCTGCCTTCACCTTGTTATTCGCATGCCCACGAAGAGCTCCCGACTCTAAAGCGCTTATTTTTTTAAATTTCACCAATTTTCCCCCCTGTCTTCGACTTTGTCCTTGCTTTCTTTATTCCCCTGGCTATGCCCCCCTCATTCTCTCTCCCCCCGTCTTTCCCCCCTCCCCCATTGGTCTTTTCTTGTTTATATAACAAATGACCTCCATTTCAATCCCATGGCCAAATCCCTCTGACCAAGACAGAGTCCGGCATGCTACTCCTCATCCCTACGAAACCATGTTCAAGGACCATTACTTTGAAAGGCCGGACACGTGCCGCGGAAATACGGACCGATGGAACACAAGTCCCGTCCCACGCCCTTGTCGATGACGGAGCCGGCCGAGCGCAAGTATACAGTCCCACCAAGGCGAATGAAGAAGAGTACGAAAAGGTGCCAAAGACAGGTCTCTTGGATGAAAACGCCCTGCTCCCTGCGCCCGAAGACGTCCGGCACCGACAGCCTGAGCATCCAGACCAGGGGCCTTCTTCGCACAAGAGCTCATCATCAGGGTAGATTGCAGGCCTGTTACTAGAATCAGCCCCAAGCACGAGCCAAGAATGGCGACGGGGTACATGTAGCCAGGTGGATGACGGCACGCAGTTGAATATGCGAGCCTTGCCTTGTCCAAGTCCTTTGCCAGCACCAACGGCAATACCATTCATCCTTGGGCCAGCACCGTTCGAAATAGCGCTGAGCAGACTATTACTCCAGCATCTCACCCAACTTTCTCGTAGCTTCGGACCTTCCAGGCGTTTGCCGGTTCAACGTTTGCCAATACGCACTCCAGGCCCACCGCCATCGGTCACGACTGGAAGAAAACGGACGCGTCGACCCGCCAACACTTGGCAACTTACATGGTGCAAAAGAGCGGCGTCGAGGAAACTGACATCGCAGTGCCGGCAGCGAGACGATCGCCTCTCTCCTCTTGGCTCTTTTTTTTTTTTTTTTTCTTTTTTTTTTGCATCTTTGATTCGCGCGGTGATCATTTTCTTTCTTGTTTTGAGATCATGCGGAAACGATACGACATCCAAGGTGAAAAAGTAAGCCCACGGCTATGAAAAAGATTAAGTCCCGGAAGATGAAAATTCAGAATAGCATTTGAGTCAGATTCTACCAATACGAAATGCATTCGCTTGGTTGATATCCGGTTCAACTAACGGACAAAGCCAAAAACCATGCAGCTCAATTGCAGATAAAGAACGACATGAGATTACATGCAGTCTCGGCATCGTATGCCGTCTTTGAAAACTACACCCGCGTCTATAATGCTGAAAGAACTAAAGACTATAGAAAGGAAACGAAGAAGCTCATTGTGTGGCCGCATGATGCCCCTCTAGAAAAGGGCGACAACGCCGGCCACGATGGCAATAGCGAAGCAGGCAGCGCCTGAGAACTTGCCAAACGAAGTCGCAGTATTAGAAGAAGGAGTGGGCGTGGCAGCACCGGCGGCCGAGCCGGCCCCGCTGCCGCTGCCGCTGCCGCTACCTCCGCTTCCGGCAGAGTCGCCACTGCTGCCGGAGCCAGAGGCGCCGCTGCCGTCCGAACCAGAAGAACCGGACGAGGAAGGCTTGAGGGCGCCAGTGCCGGCAGGCTTGGCAGTGGTGGTTCCAGTAGCCTCAGGCTTGGTATCGAAAGTTTTGGGGCAGGTCAGGTCAAAGAGAGGCGTGGTTGAAAGGTCTTTGGTGATGGCAAACTTCACCTTGTTGTCGGGGTTGGAGTCTCGCAGGTTGTACCAGAAAGTGGGAACCTTGTTGAAGAGCCTGCGGCAGCCTACCTCGTCCCAGTAGTACTTGGCATTCTCAACTGAAGGGACGGCCTTATCCCAGTTGGGACCAGAGGAAGGCCAGCCGGTCTCCGCGACCCAAAGGGGCTTGCCGTTGATAGCAGCGGCGGTAGCATCAAAAGCATGGTCAAAAAGGTGTCCGGCGTTCTTGATGTCATTGCCCTTGCTGTCTTCATAGAATGGGTACTCGTCAACGCCCACGAAATCCACAGCATCAATGACAGCCTTGTTAGAAGAGTTGGTCCAGACGTCCCAGGTATCGACGTGACCAATGGGGACCTTGCCGAGGGGACCGTCGGCAAAGGCCTTCTTGTATACGTTGATGAACTTGACGATGTTGTCGGGGGTGTTGCCGAGGCCACCCTTGTTCTTGATTCCTGCGACGGAGTTACGGTACAAGTCCTCACTACCAATGGAAATGCCAATGACCAGGTCGGTGAACTTGGAACCGTATTTGGAAACGGCCTTCTTCAAAGCTGTGATCTCCTTGTCGATGTTGTCAATGCCCGAGGCCCAGATACCGAGAAACAAGTTTGTCTTGGTCTCAATGGCAGCCTCGAATGCCTCAATTGGGTCATCCTGAGCGTAGGCTTGGATGTTGGTGTAAAGACGGACGGAGTTGAAGGTGCCAGGCGCGCCTTTCAATGCCTGGGCAGTCTTGAATTCGGCCTCGAAGTCCTTCTTGAACTTGGCAGATCGATCTGGGAGAGTAGCTCCGGAATTGAATCCAAGGTAGTTGGAGCCAGCGGAGGCGCCAATTGCCAGAGCAGTGGCAACGAGGCTTGCTGACAGATGCATGATGAACAGCACAAGCGTTTTCCGAGAAAGTCGGGTCTGTAGTGCAGTGACGGATCAGGAAGGCAAACGGTGCTTCTAAAAAGAAAAATTCAGAAAAAGTGAGAGTAAGAGTTAATGAGCGCCGATGGTGAGCGGAAAGAGCGTCTCGATAGGAAAAAAAAAAAGAAAAGAAAAAAAGAAAAAAGAACGAATGCAAAAAAGAAGGAATGCAAGCGTGGGTGAGATCAAGGGAGCAATGCAACAAGAAGAGAAAGTTGGAAAGAGGGTAATAAGGAGGAAGAACTCGAAACACGCAAGAACTGACCAGCGAATGAGGATTCTGACCTAGCATCGATCGCCCCATCACGTGCAAGCTCAGGGGCTGGCTGCTGCACTGCCTCCATCGTTGATCGCACTAGCGGCGGGCAGACAGGGGTAAGTGGGGCACATTCTTGGGCCTGTCCAGTCATGGCACTTGTTGGCGGCGCTGTTCAGTTCTAAATGTGGTTCATGCGCGTCTTTGCTTTGTTTTTACCATTGTTGAAAATGACTTGTCTCGGCGGGACAGTGTTGGTTATTGTATCAAATATGATTGGATGGTCTCCTCCAAGCATCTTGCGAGCACGCATGACCACCCAGCCAATTATTGGAGGCCAGCTTGCAAGTCCAGGCTGCCGGCCCAATAAAATAACATCTGAGCCTTGGGAGGCGTTTTCCCCCAGTGTTGAGCAGTGCTGGCCTAACAATTAAACCCGACTCTTTGAATGAAAAACAAAACGATCAAACACGTCGCTCGTGGGATACCGCGACATCGCACATGGTTAATGCAACGGTTTTTGTGCGTCACAATCGTGGCACTTCATATCCACGGCTCGCAAATTTCTCAGCTTGAACCAATAAAAAGTTGATGCTGTCCATGTCTGAGTATGGTCTCGTCTTGGTCACGGAAATATTCTATCTCGGTTGTGTGACTGTTCCTGGATGTTGCAAATACTGCCCGCTTATGGGCTTGATTTTTGTGTCTTATGAACTCCAGTGCCAGTGTAAAATGTTACAGAGACAAACGAGAACTGAAGCGACATCGAATGACAGGAGATGGAGAGTAAAAGCGAATGAGCGCGGTATTGAATGTTCAATTCCGACAATGATGCAATGAAAGTTAGGTAGGCCGAAACGCCCAGACGTGGTAAAAATTGTCCACTAGGTCGACTCTCAGCTACTCAAAGAGACGGCGAAGGTTTCGTTCGTAATTTTGAAAGTCGGCGAGTTTCCGGTCAATGTGTTCGTCGACATCTTCTTTCCAGAATTGCGACAACGTTTCCTCAACCTTGATTGACAGCGTCGTTGAAAATTGGGGACAGAGGTGTTCAGCGACCAGATAGTAAGCGGCGTTAACAGAGTTTAGGCAGTGCCAAAACCAAAAACCACTTGACTGCCACATGTCTTCCATAATGTCAGTTAGAGGCCAGACGAGTCTTTCCTTAGACTCTTCCTCTCTAAGCACTTGCATAAATTCTTGGCGAATAGTATTATATTCCGTTAAATTATTGCATTCTTTCGTATCCACTAGCTCGTCAATCTGAAAACCCGTAAGCCAGTGAGGCGTGGATAATGCTTCTGGTGGCAGGGCACATAGCCATGAGACGTCAAGAAGGCACGTGATGTCCCAATCATCATTCACCATGATGTTGCTTTGATGGAGATCGGTAAGTTGGAGCAAAAATGGCCCATTTCTCCACTCCCTCTTAACGTAGTTATGAGAAAGTGTTCGAAGTAAAGTTCTGATCGCCATATGACCACGGCAGTCAGCCTCATCGTCTGCCGCACTCTCATTGCTTGTAAGATAATTATCGTGAAGAGTGATCATATCGGCGACAAATGGTTCTGTGCAGGTGTACGTGTCCCCCGAGCGAATTACCTGCTTGGCACCGCTATTTTCCAACAGAGTCGTCGCGGCAAAGCTTGGTCGACTCGTTAAAGTGATGCTGCAGTCGTCGTGAAACTTGAACGAGCCTATTCTAGGCTGTGGTGTTCGGGATATTGATAGAATAATATGAGCTATACCACGGAATAGCCTCCTACGGCGGAGTGGATCATTTTCATGCTCAGTCCAGCTGTCAGAGAGCATACGCCCAGTATCGGGTCCTATAAACTCCAGCAACATGTATTGGCTGGACAGTTGTGCAGGCATCGGCACAGGAGCGTACTGTGAAAGCGAGGGCCACCGGAGAAGCGAACGAAACCATCGTAAAAGCGCTCTCGGAAGTCGAGACTGCCAAGGAAGCTGAGCTTCTGAGGTATACTAGAGCCAATTAGTAGTGGTTACAGACACGAGGCGGCATTCCATACATGACGGTCAAGGATGCTGAATCCGTATAGTTGAGGAATACGAATATCTGGGCAATTCTTCTGCAGCCAAGCATGTGCCCCGATGTCGCTTCGCAGCCTTTCGGTAATCTTTTCGGAGTGATAGGAATCAGCCAACGCAGATGGCATAGGACATCGCATCATGACCTTTCCGCTAAACTGACATGACTCCACAAATATTGGAATGCAAATGTTAAATTTCCCTCTGATCCATTCTTGCGGAGGAGTGGCAGCGCATTTTGCCTCGTTATGAAGTCCGAGTTGAGCCTTTACAATGGCAGCAATCGAGTCCTTCTGGCTCCATAGAATGCTGTATTGCTCTTGAACCTGTGCGACCTGATGATGCCGTTGGATGACGTTGAAATCTTCTGATAGTGCTTGTTGAAAGGTGAGCGGTTCGTGGTCCAACAGCGCTATTGTAGATGACATGGTGACACAGCTGTGAGGACGACACGAAAGTTCGCACTAGATTTTTTCCAAGTCGACGCCACGCGAAAACGCGCATGGCGAGCCGTTGTGTTAACTGAATAGTCATGTGACCACCGCCATCCTGGTTGCAGCTGCTACAATTACGTAATGAGACCTGGCAATTCGAAACGCCGCTAAGCCCGTGCTGATCGGCTCTAAGAGGGCCCGGGAGTGACGCCATCTCTTCCCTCGTCTTTAGTCGTGAGAACGATGAAAAGTGGACGCCATCATGGCGTGGATCCATGGAGTCGGTGCGTGGAAGCCACAAGCCATCGCTCGGCTAGTCCTCGGTTTGTGGTCGAAACATGAGCGCACAGAATCGTCAAGTCCCAAATGCCCCGCCGGTACGTTGCTCTCCCTTCAAAGCCATCCGAGTTGTTGCCCCAACGCCTGTGAAGCAATGTTGGTGACAGGCGACAACAGTGATGGAAGGGACAGAATAGGAGTCCGAGAATTTCTGTTCATCACTTTCAGGGCGGGCGATTGGAAAGTTCAGCTGAGCCCGAATACCGATGTCTGCAGTTTTTAAATACGGTCGGGGTGAGCGGTCCGCCAACGAAGCTTTCGAGTCAAAATGATGACTGACAATCTTTACACGATGTCGACGAAAGTTCTTGCAAATTTCTGGAACGACTGAGGCTTGCCTGTCAAAAAGAGTGCCCGCCATGGAGAAAAGCACAGATACACAACAGAGAAAATCTCATCATCGCGACAGCGTCTATATATTCTCTGACCAGGGAAGCATATTATGTTTACGTTATTCGCGACGTGGATAATCTGCAAGCCTCGCCGGCGACGAGGTGTGAGGTCGAGGACAAGCGAAACACTCGTCTTGGCCGTTACGAAGGACACTCGACGGGCCCATGATTGGAATCCCTGTCATCTGCAGAATATTGCCTCGTTCGGAATGCCATAGTTGGGCGTAGATGTATTCTCCTTTGGCATGGACTGCCACTGAACGAGGTTCATTGAATGTAGTGCTCAGCTATATGCTTGTTCAGAATCCAGATGCGAATGGCTTTAGCCGTCAAGTTGGGGTTGAGACGAGTCCCGCGGTCTCTCGTTAATGGCGCATGGACAACGCGACGCTGCAGTCCAACCTTTACGTTGGCGTTTTCAAAGGCCGGAACAACTTGAACTCCAGAGTAGAAATTGATAGCCTCGTTCATTTTGTCCTCGCTCTTCTTTTTTCCCTCCTCTTCTATCGTCATAGGAAACTGGAATTGACGGCACTTGACCAACCCCATGCCCGTACGGGCGGGGAAGCGCAACTTATTCAATGGAATAGGAAAAAGAAATGGCAGTTGATGAGCTACATGGCGGCATACATGTGCAATACGTATGTAGTATATAGGTATTTTTTGTCTAGTGTGTCGACAGGCTGGCATCTGCGGACTTGACTTGCATTATCCCCGTGTATTATACCCAAAGTCAAGTCTTTTTCATACATGATATGGAAGACGTACTACTAGATGTATGCGCGAGCCGTTCTCAGGTCGTCCTGACAGATAAGGTTTCGGTCAAGTTCCATCCCGGAGCGGTAAACGTCTGGTGCGTCAAGCAAGGCACCAAGGTCAAGGGCTCGAATCGGCATTATTTCATGCTTTACGCGCCTTGGATGGTTTAATGGTTTGTCTGTACCTGCTAACAGAACACACACATAAGAGTAGGTAGATAGGTACTTAGGTAGTGTCTGTACGTAGGTACATGTGTAGGTATGTACATTCATTGTACATTCATTCTTGTGGGCAAAGGATCAAAGCTAAAGTACAGTCAGTCCAGGCAATCCGGAACATTTTGCCGTATAATTTTGGTGTTCAGAGTTTGGGAATTACTTGGGACCCGACCGTAGCTTGCGCAACGTCACCGGAAAGGAACACGAAGTCGCAGTGTTTCCGTATAAGGAATGGTGGTTTAAGTCGGGAATCCCTAGACGCCTGGTAGTCTTATCTTCAGGTTGGTCTTCTGATGGGCGTGGTCGAGCCTTCTTTGCTAACCCTTCTTTTAAAGTAGCCCATCCCGTAGCCCATTCTCCCCCCCCCCCCCCCCCCCCCCCCCTCTTTTTTTTTCGCGCTTGCCCAATTTTCTGCTGGGGAACATGCAATGATGACGGTGCCCGGCAAAACCATGCCGCCGAAATGAGGGCATGTGGGGATAAATTGTAATAATACCCACTCTTCATCCGCGTGGACACTTTCGTCGGTCGAGCAAAACCTTTATTCCTACCAAAGCGTGGGAGGTTTTGAAGACATGAGGCATGTGCCGATACCGAGGTCAGACGTCAAACAACAAAGGCTTTGCCTGGCAATTGCGATCGTTGTCAGGGATGTATCAGAAGAGGCGCACCATCTACATACTACGTCGTTTGCGCCTGGCTGAACGCCACCCCTGGCGGTTCCTGACTGGTCTCGATCCTGGCGGATTTGCTCGCCGGTAGGTAGGGCCAACCACCGGGGCCGTCTCCCTCCGTCGCAGCTTGCCATGTGTGCCAACTGGTTACCTGCATGATGGCGTGTTGGTCATCTGCAGACAAGGGTTATAGCACAGCTGGCCCGCATGAATTGCATTTAACCCATCATCCTTCGACGATTCGACGACGACCGTGCTTCGAACCACGCAACAAGACGTGGATGGCGAAGGATACGGTGGGTCGCGACTTCGCAAGTCCTTCCGAAGCTTTTTACACCAAAATCGCGTGGCGAGACGCTCGGAATAACCTGACCCCCCTGGACATCCTCGAGGCTTGACACGAGTTCATTCTGGCAACGCCATGTCGGACCCCGGCAAGCCGTCGAACACGATAGATTCTGAGGAGCAGGGGTGGCAGGGAAGCACTTCCTTGATATGACCTCTGTGGCTTGCACATCGCTGGAGCGTGAGAACGACATTGTGTAGTATGCACTTTTCATTTTTATTTTATTTTTTTTATTTTTTTTTTTTTATTTTGCATGTAGTTAAACTTACATGCGCCAATTAAAATCTACAGCTAAACAGCTTCTAGGCAAACCTTGAGCGGCGTATTCCATTACTTCTTGATACAGTAAAGGAAGAAAGTAGGAAAGGACGAAAAATGCCAAACCAAGATATTCCCTCGAGGCAGCAGAAAGTGGTCCTGCAGCATGACCCTGTCTAGCCTCCGCCTCTAAATTTACTTGTGCCAACTGCTTCAGTGCTAGCTCTTCGCTTGCGCCATATTGTCTGACATTCATAAAGTATACATACATACATACATGAGTATTGTACATATGCGAATCGTCGCCCGGTACCATTCCATCTCATCCGTCGTCCAAAGTCCATGCCCAAACTGTCCTGCATAAAACACTCGCCAGATCCCGAGCCAAGATTTCTCTCCGTCACTTGCACGGCTATCTGAAAAGGCACCGGAAGTTCAGCTCTACGTCTACGTCTATGGAGCCATGACCTCTCTCGGCGACCCCCAACATTCAGGGGCAGCGACGCCCGACGCGATACATCCCGACGAGACGTTGAGGACGATAAACTATGTTACGCAGGCAATGACTATAGTGCTTGTAACGGCATTTGTTGCGACGAGAGTATATGCGAAGTGTACGGTCCTGGGAGGCGGCTTGTCGATAGACGACTGTATGTGCACACGAATCGCGAGTTGTTGCGTCCTTGGCCAGTTTTGTTGATTAGCAGAGGCTGACATGACGCATTCGTCGGGAATGTAGGCGCGACTTACATAGCCTATGTATGATACCCTGGCCTGCTCGCATCATCATCCGATCTCTCGACATTCTAATTCATTCTCTCTCTTTTTTTTAGGTGCTGTTGATGGGATTCTGTGTCAGTGCATGCCTCGGTAAATACATCCCATTCGGTCATCCAGTTATGGATTTGCGCTCCGAGAAGGAAAGTTTGAACGACGTCTGACTTGGAGACAATAACGTAGCTTCGTTGAACGGAGGTGGTTTGGATATGTCGTTTGTTCCGAAGGAGGATCTCACGGCTTTCTTTAAGGTGAGGATACAACTTATAAGCGCTCCAGAAAACGAAAGAGAGAAAGAGAGAAAGAGAAACAAAGAAAAGAAAAGAGGAAAGGAAAGGGAACTTTTTTTTTTCGGTTGCGAGAAAAACCTCAACTATGTACGATTCATCGTTGACACGATTTGTTCAAATTCCACTAGACCTGCTATGCGGCCACCATCTTCTACATGCCCATGGCCCTCTGCGTCAAGCTCGCCCTCCTCCTCATTATCATCCGCGTTTTCGGCATCGTCCACCGCAAGACCCTCATAGGCGTGTACTGCCTCATCGGCGTCCTCTGCGCCTTCTACGGCAGCGGATTCTTCATCAAGATCTTCGTTTGCTGGCCCATTTCCGCCTACTGGCACGGCGACCAGAGCAAGTGTCTGGACCACGGCGCCATCATCATCGCCGACACCATCATGAGTGTTTTCAGCGACTTGGCCATCTTGCTGCTGCCCGTGCCTCTTACATGGTCTCTGCAACTGCCGCGCAAGAAGAAGTTGCGGGTCAGCGGCATGCTCTGTGCGGGTGGCATCGCGACCGCGTTCAGCGTCTACCGGCTGGAATTGATTCTCCATGAGCTCAGATCCCGGAACGTGACTGTTGTGTTTCTGAAACTTATTCTCTCGGGGTATGCCCGCTCCCGCCTCCCCATGTTTTCCCGGACTTGCATGAATACTAACCACCGCGGGATTCCTGAAGCAACGCCGAGGTGGGCATCGGCTTGATCTGCGCTTGTTTCCCGGCCGTCAACACACTCTACCTCCAAAAGACCAACAGCGGCTCGTCATACCTAAAACAAAACAGCAGATCGCGACGGACGGCCTCCCAAGCCGGCGAAATCGTGCTCACTCGTTCCTTCCACGTCGACTCGACGAGCCTGACGAATTACGAAACACATAGCGCTGCACATTACGACCTGGAGATGGCGTCTAGGGGGTCACGGCATCATTCACAATCCGAACTGCATTACAAGTATGGTCATTCGATCAATTCACCCTAGGAGGGGCTTGTTTCCTTGTCCACGGACTGGAGACCCCGTCAACTTGTCTCGCTATTTGTTTTTGAATCCAGAAAGCACCAATGAAAAAAAAGGGAGAGCGTGGTGCTCAAGCATTTGTCGGCTATGTATGAATGTTAGATGTTACAGATGTTACTGTCATGAAATAATGAAGAGCATTTCTCTTTTTACTTTTTCTTCTTCTTTTTCTCATTCGATTTAGCTGCGGGATACTAACAAAGGTGGTGATGACGGCAAAAATTTCTCTTTGTTTATTTTTATTTTTATTTTTTCCTTTTCATCTTCCTCACTTTTTCGTCCAATCCACCCCGCTGCGGCTAGAGAAGGGTATCTTGGAAACGTGTTTCGGCCTCGCTCATCTGTCTCGAGGACGTTTCTTGTCAAGAATAGGCTTCTACTTGAAGGGGTGCCCGGCACATCAGCGGCGGGCGGGTTCTCGCGAGGACTTGCTACGGCCGAGTATTCTGCGCTTGGTCTTCCGGTCTATATGTGAAACGGACGCGACGGGCACTAGTCCTGTTTCAAAGACGACCCGCTGCTTCAAGGAGACGCCACACGAAGTCAGACGTGGCAGATACAATGCCCGGCCGACGGGTCAAGATCCTCCAACGGAAACGGAGGGGCAAATGGCGATGAGCGCCCGAAAGAGGGGGTTTAAAAAAAAAAAAAAAAAAAAAAAGCTAGCCACACCATTCGTCTGCCCGCGCATAGATGGTCTAATTAGCAGAGGATGGGCGGCTTCACGCTGAGGATTTGGATAAACCAACACGACTCTGCCCCACAGAATGTCGACTCGGCTTGACTCGTCCCATCTTGTCACCGCCGGCCAGGTCCCGCGAAGCAGAGCAGCAAGCGGACCGGATTCGTGTCCGGCTAAAATGCGTCATCAGAAGCGGTCCCAGAGGACGGAAGCAAGGATCTTATTTCGAGACCGCCCACTCTGGGCTTCTCCCACCCGCGGACATGCTGGCTCGGCCACCACGAGGCGTTTCAGGCGTGCCGACCAGCCGGATCGATCAGGGCTTCGCGTCGCGCTTATCGTCGTCTCTGGCGAGTTTGCTGTCCGAGACATGCAGGCCGGCACGCGGCTTTCCAACACGACATGGTTTCTACCCGTGATGGCGAGTCTCGTCTCGAGTCCGACCGCATTCCCCGGTGATACAGCAGCGAGGCCGGTCTCGTCCGTACCAATAGGGGGCCTGCCATGCGCCAAACACGGCATAACGGGGGCTCTGTTGCTCTCGTCTCAAGACCAACAGATGCCAGGGCGGACATGCAGTAAAGTACAACTGCCGAATCTCCATCCGCAGATCCGAGGCTGGCAGGTGGGACACCGGTTCATGATTCATGGTGCGGAGCAGAGTTGAGCCCGATGCCCTGCACGCGGCAGCAGCACAATGGCTCCCCCTTTATCATGAGGAATGCCGAGGTTCTCGTGCTGACCGTGTCATGTACACGTGTATACGGCGTTGGAGAGCCGCACGCGCTTGTGGTTCCGCCGTCGGGAGTCCCCGTCTGCCGTTGTGCTCGGCCGAACGGAATCCCCCTTGGCATGCCAACCGATAGATTTCACGCTGTTCTAGAAGGAGATGCCCGTTGTCCAGCAATGAGCCCTACCTCGGTACCACACGTGTGGCTCGCTTGATCAAGGCAGGAACCATAATCAGCAAAGTGACTCTCGTCAACGTGGCCCCTGATCAGCATAGTAAACCGTCCCGAGGTTGAGCAACCGGACGCTGGTCACATAGATCGTGAGGTCGAATTCTCATGACCGGACGGCCTTCACATGAAAGCTTGCCCCCTTGCGCGCCGGCATCACCCGTGGGACCGGCATCTCGACCTACTCCGTTGCCCCTTTGTGCGCAAAATGCGTTGAGCTGCAAGAGAGTAGTGGCCGCGGCGAAAGCACCACGTCCACGTTGACAACAGGAATGGCGACCAACGTCTGCGAGATCGGCGGTGACAGCGTCGAGCCCGCGTCATGCATGACTGTCGAGGTACTTTGCGAACAGCGCAGCGGACGTTACCCCGATGTTGCCGTGGGCTGCAAGTTGCTTGCGACACCTTGGGCACCTATATTCTATGGCTCGGCAAAAATGGGCGAGGTAGGCAGGCAAATTGAAAGATCAGTTTTAAAGGAAATGGGACCGTATATTCGCGCGCGACGACACGCCCCGAGGGGGTGGCATGAAATTGCGCCTTCACTCGTGCGGACGGGCATTTGGCACGGCGAACCCCCTTTATTGCTGTGTCTCTGAGTACATGCATGTTGCTGAGCGAATGGGCGTAGTCAATCTCACGTCTAGAATGCATTCCTGGCGGCCGCACGTTTGAATAATTAAGAAGAAATAAAGTAAGAAAAAGAAAAAGAAAAAGAAAAAGAAAAAGAAAAAGAAAAAAAAAAAAAAAAAAAAAAAAAAAAAAAAAAAAAAAAAAAAAAAAAAAA
>SRPV01000730.1:0-14736 GCA_018360135.1 Claviceps sorghi | reverse complement strand
TAAAAATTTTCCCCCTTTTATTAATATATAAACTATATATATATTAACTATACTAAATATTATTAACTTTATTAATAATTCTATGCTTTTTGTAGCTAACCTATTTAAATCTAGCTATTACTATAGTCTAATTTTAATATTTACTAATGCTGCTCTTTTATTATAAATTAATACCTAAGTATATACGTTCTATATTTACTATATAAGGCTAGTATATATATTAACTTTTCTATCTTAAGTGCAACCTTATTATTAATAATAGTAGGAAAATATATAGCAAAGGCTTTATAAATAATACTAGTATATGTTTTATATTACCTTTATATATATAAAAATATTAATAAAGAAATAAAATAGTTCTATTAGTATATTTAATATTATTATAATAAATAAATTTAGCTGCTTAGTTATATAAATATTTAGATTAATAAGAAGGTAATAGGTAAAAAGTATATCTTTTATATAAGATTTATATATATTCTTACTAAAAATAATATATAATACGATTTAAAATTAGGTATTAACTTATAGTTAGTGTAATATATAATATTTTTATAAACTTAGGTATATTATGTTATATTATCTTTATATAATTTTACTAACTTTGCTATAGCTTTAGTTTTAAGATATCTTTACTATAAAAATATATAAATAAGCTTAAACTTATTATATATAGAATAAACCCTTTATAAGCGTTTTATAAATAATACTTATATTCTATAAGTAATAAGATTATAAATTCTAATTAAAATATAGTACTAAATTTTATTAAATAAGCTATATAGTAGGAAAATATAATAGGTAATTAATAATAAATGCCTCTTATAACTTAGATATATATAATAAAAATAAGGCATAGGAGGAGAATAATATATTTAGATGTAATAGTAAGGAAGAGGTATAATATAATATAGTATATAGTTATTCTTATACTAATATATGCTTAGTGTATTAAACCCTCTATATAGAATTATAGTAATAATATTATATATACGCTATAATATTAAAATAATTATCCTAGCCTTTTACTTATAGACCCTTAATTATCTTAAGAAATCTCTATATAAGTAAGTTACTCTATTTATATATTATATATATTTTACTAATTTAACTATTTATAAAATAAGACGTAAAGTATACTAATAGAACTAATCCTTTATAGAAATATATAAAGGCAATAGTAAAAAGACTATATATAAACCTTTAAATATATAATATAAATACTATAGGTCCTACTATATATACTTTATAAGGTTCTCTTATAGCTATATATATTCTGCTTCTTTAATTTTTTGTTTACTATTAGTATATAACTATTATAAAAATAAAATAAATATACCTTTTATAATTTATGCTTCTTAAGCTATAAAATTTAGATTTTATGTTTTATTTATAGCCTTTTATTTTCTTTTTAGAGTATATACCTTTACTTCTCTAAACCTTAAATACTACTATTATATAAAGAATTTATATAATTACTATTTAAAGTAGATAAATATTAGCATTTATAGTAAAAGATATTATTTACTCTTTTTACTATTATATTAGACTTATTTTAAGAGAGATTAGTATTATATATTTATATAAGGAGTTTATATATTAAACCTATTAAGCAATATTAGCAGTATTTAATAATATAATATTATAATTAAGATTAACGCTTATAGGTAATATTTTCTATATAGTATTAGTATATAATATATATATAAATAAAATAAGTCCTAAACCTTTTTTACTATATTTAAAATATTAGCTAAATTAAATAAATTGCTTATTATATTAATATAATCTATAAAGCCTTATATAAAATAAGTATATAAATTCTATATATAAGGTATAGGAAATTAATACTTACCTCTTCTTTTATATTTCTATACTCTCTTAGCTTTAGTGTATATTAGTGTAAGCTAAGGTATTAAATATTATTATTGCTTTTATTTTTATATTTAAAAGGTATAGATATATTATGTATATACTAGGGATTTAGTATATTAATATTATATATATATATACTTTACTTAGGCATAAGCATTATAAAAGCGTTAGATATATTACTAAATATATTATATATATACTAAGAATTTAGTGTGTTAATACTATAGGTTATATATATACTTTACCTAGGTATAAGTGTTATAAGAGCGTTAGATATATTACTAGATATATTACATATATACTAGGTATTTAGTGTGTTAATGCTATATATATATATACTTTACTTAGGTATAGGTGTTATAAGAGCGTTAGATATATTACTAAATATATTATATATATACTAAGTATTTAGTGTGTTAATACTATATATATATATATTTAGTATAGGCATAGCTAAGGGCGTAGATATAGTATATATATACTAGGCATTTAATGTGTTAGTGCTATATATATATAGAGTTAGTATAGGTAAGTTATATAGGTTTTATAGATTCTAAGGAAGGCTAGTATTTTATTCCCTTTAAATTACCTATTTTTAATTAGATTTATCTCTTTTTATAAGTACTTTACTTATATATTACTTATATAAATTATCTCTTTAAGTTATATTAACCCCTTTATTATTAGTAAGTTATACTTTAATATACTTCTTAATAAACGCTCTTTTAAGTTTAGTATATAGTAAGTATATATATTAGTAAAGTAAAGTAATTTATATACTTAAAAATTACTACTAAAAGAGATACCTATATTTTAAAAGATATATAATCTTTTTAATAGCTACTTTCCTTTATATTAGTATTTTTTAATATATATATTCTCTATTTATATTATACTTTTAATATAGTTAGTACTAAGCTAGCTATTACCTAAGGTTAAAGTTTTGCTTTAAACTATATCTTTTAATCTAAATATATATTATATAAAAATGTAATACGCTTTTTATATTTCTTATATAACTATATATTTAAAAGAGATATAATAAATTTCTTATTTAAAGTATTCTACTAAGCCTATTACTAATTACGCTTAATATAAACATAATAGAAGATTAATAAATACTTAAGATATTCCTACTATATATAAGATAGATATTTTATATAAAGATACTTACTAAAACCTATTATATAATTAGTATATATATAATATAAAATATAAAGATATATACCTTTTGCCTACTTTAAATCTATATTATATATAATAGCTTATATTATACCTAAGAGTATATAAGGTATTTATTTAATATAATGCTACCTTATAACCTAACTTACAACTATATTAAGGTATTTAAATATAATAATAAATATTTAAACTTTATAAGTAATATATATATTATTTATTAAAATAATTATATATCTCTTAGTAGCTCTTAGCTATATTTAATATTATAATAATATATATAAAAGTTTTATATATTATAATTAATTAGTGATTATTTAGTATATTTATAATATTTATTCTTACTTAACCTTTCCTTATTATATAAAGAATATATAAGAATATTTAGACTTTCTTTAATTTACTAAAATAATAAGTTAATTTATATATATAAGGCGTTTATAAATACCTTTACCTATTCCTAAAGGTAGAGAATAATATAGAAGTTTTATAGTTTTTATATATAAATATTATAAATCTATCTCTTATTAAGATCTTATAATTAGTTAAAGTTTTATTTATATATAGCTTTTATTAAGACTTAGCTTAAAATAGGTATATATAAAATATAACTTACTTATAAGATATAACCTTAATAGATATTATAAAAGCTAGGCTTAAAGAATTAAGGCTTATACCTTATCCTTATAATTAAGAGCTAGATATAGTTATCTTATATAATCCTTTTTATAATGTTATAGAAGCTATATAAGTATTAGGCTTAGATATAACTAGCTTATAGTAAGATATATAAGGTTAAAATAAGCTACTTATATAATAGTAAGATATATATATAATATAAGGGTTAGAATATTATTATACTATATAAGTAATAAAAATAAGGCATTTTAGATATTATATAGAATGCTTTTTAATAGTAGAGATATATAGGTATATATACTATATATAGTAAGTATAAGAAATAGAAATCTTTTAATATTAAAAGGTATAAAGAAGTTATATTAAATGCTATATTTATATAACTTTATATTTACTTACTTTATATAGTAGAAAACTATATTATATTAGTATATAGTTGTTTATATATATACTATATATAAACTATATTACTTTTACTTAAATTAAAAGATATCTTAAAATAAGTAACGCTTTCTTTTACTTTTTAAATTAGGGCTAAGTCTATAGACTATTATATATTTAAAATATAGTAGGTTAAATAAATACTTATTAACTAAGAACTTAATATATAATTTAATATTAAGCGCTTAAGGATAGCTAATATAAATATTCTAATAAAGCTTAGTATAGGAATATAATATAATTTTTATATAATATACCTCTTTATAAACTATTTATATTATTTACTAATTCTTATAGTAAACTAAGCTTTATACCTTAGACTATAAAGGAAGAAGTTAATACAGCTAATAATTGTTCTAAGCCTTTATATAGGCTTAATAGGCTTTATTTATATATATATTAGTATATAGAATATAGAATAAATATAAGCAACTTACTATTCTATTTTTTACTTTATTTTCTTATTAATATCCTTACTATTAGGACAGCTAATATATTTCTTTTTTATAAACTTAATAAGCTTTATATTAAACTTATTATTCTACTACTTATAGTACTTAATAAGCTTAGAGTTAATAAATATATAAACCTTAATTTTAGTATATATATAATATTAGTATTAAAAATAACCTTCTTTTTCTATTATTAAGAAGTAGCTTTTATAGCTATTTAGTACTATATAAATTTATATATATAATATATATATATATAATAACTTTAGTATAGTTTTATATATATTTTTAACCTACTTTAGTAAGAATTAGATTTTATATATTATTAGTATATAGTAAAAATATATAGCTACTCTTATTTACTTATAATACTAACTTACTTTTAAATTATAGTTTTTATATTATTTTTACCTATTATTTCCTTAAGGCTATTATATATTAGAATAATATAGAGAAGGCTATTATTATCCCTTTAAAAATAACTAAGTAAGGTAAGGTAGTTAATTATATATTATACTTAAATTATATATAGCTTACTTTTTATAACTATAATATTAATAGATTTAATTATATTCTTTATAATATAAGTATATATATAATATATTATTTTATAAGGACTTACCTTAGATATATTAAAAAAGTAATAAATAGCTATAAAAGTAATAGGTACTGCCTATATTTTTAATTAAGTATAATATTTATATATTTAAAATAAGGTATATATAATATATATATTTTGTTTATTTTATCTAAAGTGTTTAAAAATATTAAATATAAATAGGCTAGTTTATATATATCTTTAAGGAATTATTATAATAAAAGAAATAATAAGTAATAATTTAAATAAAGGTATAAGCTATATATATAGTTTATATATATAGTAATTATTAAAAAATATATATCTATCTTTATATATATATTTTATACTAAATATATAATTACTTACCTATCTTATATTTTCCCTTTATATTTTATATAAAGGCTATATTTCTTTTAATTAAAATAAGCTAATATAATATAGAATATCTTTTAAGTAATAAATAAGTAATAAATATATTACCTTAGTTTTTATTATTTATATACTTTATATAAAAGTTTTTCTTAAATAAAATATATTATTAATATTTTAATTTAAACTATTAAAATATAATTAATAGAAGTTATTCCTATATACTATATATATAATAAATTTTATAATATAGCTTTATGCCTCTTATTAGTATATTATATTACTAGTATATATAAGATATATATAGCTAAGGTACTTTACTTTTATATTAATATACTATATAGAATTAGTATATACCTAGCATATATTAAGGATTTTTTACTGCCTATTTAATAGGTTCTATCCTGCTCCACTCTAGACTTAAGATAAGCTTGGCTGGACTTGAGATTTGCTGTGTGCCCTGTAGTATAATACACCCCTTGAATGATTATAGGTGTGTACAAGCCCTACCTGTTGCAGGTGGTAGGTCCCTTCTTAACAGTGCTGCCACTTGGCGAGTGATCTGTGCGCACATAAAGAGAAAAATCTATATATCAAGGTCACGTGTGCGTCAGTAAGTAAGTCACGTGTGTGCCTAATAAGCGAGGGTTACGTGCGTGCACAGAGGCCCCGCAGGCTTGCGCGCAGGCTTACGCGCAGGCTTGCGGCTGTTAAGGCGGCATATAGGGGATATTTAGGGTATTAACTAGGGCTTATAGGTATATTTTTTTGTATTAAAATTACACTTAGCTTAATATTCTTTTTAACTAGGGACTATATTATTATAATTTCTAAAGCAACGCCTGATTAGCCTAATCACCCCTGCTAAGTCACGACCTATAATCATTCAAGGATTGTACTGTATGTACATAAGAAAGGAACGGTGAGGGGCCATGGATGGACGGTCATGGATTGCCATTGACCAGGAAGAGCACCAGACATGGAACCAGACGCATCAGACGCATCCGCATCCACCCTCGCGCCGCTGTGGCAGAGCTGCAATGATGCGTTGGCCAACGCATCAAAGTGGCCCCGCCCGTGTGCAGCGACAACACAGCAGTGACAGCACCGCAGTGCAGCACCATCCAGCCAGTAGCAGAGCACATGCAGCCGTCTGGTGCGTTGACGGGGCCTCCACCAGCCAGCCGCCTCCAGTCTGGTCCTCTTCCGTCAACGCTCTGGTGGAACTGCTTACTTCTTACTTGTGGGGGGACTCTGGTATATTAATTAGATGGACCAGACGGCACGGCGTGTCTCATCTCTCACTCGTCCCTTGCTCGTCCCTTGCGCGTCTCTTCGTCGGCTTCTTTCAATTTCCTTCTGGCTTTCCCTCTTCATTCGCATTTTCAATCCCATGTTCAATCAATGCCATTTTTGACGTCGTTTTTGCGTTTTTCGTCTCCAGCTTCCCCTCCTTCACTCTGTCCCAACTCGCCCTGCCTGCCTGCGATGGCTTGTGCGATGGCTTGTGCCCGCCACATCATGTTGCATTCGCGACGCGAAGAGACAGTACATAGCAGACGGGGACCAGCTTCGCCAGACCACAACACACCAGGCATGGCGCCTTTCATGCCTTCTCCCTTGACCGAACTCAGCAATACCGGTTTCCATTCGGTTGGTCCAACTTGATCGGCTACAAAACCCTCCCTTTGACTGATTGCAGGCAGCATTGTGCAACAGAGTCTCCGATGGCAATGATCAGTTGCAACATGTAAAAACAGCTACCACTTTACATGTCGCATCTCCTCATCAAGATACATACATGGTGCGAACAGACACAGACATCATAACCGTGGTCATCAATTATGTGTCGCCACTCAAATTTCTATCATGGTCTCATCAAGAGAAAGACAACACAGACCATCCTAGATCGCTCAACTGTCAAATCGGGACATAGCAAGGAGAGGGCATCGAAACAGGGTGGATTTGGCCCGTCTTCCCAAGCCATCAGGCATGGATGGCCGGACAGCCCAGGACCAGCCCGGCTTCATCCTCCCATTGTGGCCTCAGGGCACCGCGCACCGCATTGCGTGAGGAGACTACCCATGCGAGTAATGTCCTGTGTACTGCCAACTGGTATTGTCGTTACCGGTCATGAACTTTTCGTCACAAGTTTCGTTTCAGCGTCCCACGTCGATATGATGCCAAGGCCCAGTTGATTCATCATCAACTGGCCCTTTGTACGAGAAACTGCACGACAGCATCGAGATTCGTTTCTTCTTTGGCACTTATGCCGTAGCAGCAAACCTCGCGGCCTTGGATCAAGTTCAGATCCAGCTCGTTGATCAGTTCGTCGACGGATAGCTTCCGAGGCAAATCGGACTTATTTCCAAGAACGAGAAGAGGGATGCCCGCCAAAGTCTGATAGCTCATCAAGGAATGAAGCTCATCTTTGACCTGGGGGATGAGATCTACGTCGGCAATGTCTACAATAAAGACAATGGCGTTGACGCCACGACAATATCTTTCCCACATGGTCCGAAATCTGGGCTGGCCGCCAATATCCCAGCACTTCAGAGAAACATGGCCTTTCTGCACACGCTTCATGTTGAAGCCGACGGTCGGTATTGAGCTGCACGAGAAAAAGTTTTAGTCAGCCCTTGTTCTGTCTCGAGGAAGCGCAGTTGACAACATTTTATTCGTGTGTATGTGCCCTCGCTCCCCACAGGCCGATGCGCTTCTTCAGATTACGCGGACTCATTCGTTTGCAGGAGAGGAAGGGGACGACCCACTCGAGCGTAAAACCGCCATCCTGCGACGGGAATGACATGTCAGTCGCTTTGAACCCGACAAACACAAATGATGGCAAGGACTTACGCCGAGGACTCTGAGCAACGAAGTTTTGCCAGCATTCTGCAAGCCCACGAGGGTGACCTCCATCTCCAGTGCCCTATGTCTCTGTTCATCAGCGCTGCCTGCATCGGGCCATCTACGTTATGATGAGCCAAAGTACTGGGGGAAATTGTGGCTCAACATATGATGCCGGTGTCGACGATAAGTGGCAGACGTGCTGCCAGCCGGGCGAACGAGAAGACTTACCAGAACATCCGCAACAACCAGGCATATACCTTTTTGAAAATACCAGCCATTGTTTTGTCTTTCCCTTTCTCTTCTTCTTCTTCTTCTTCTTCTTCTTTTTGTGGATGTGGCAAATATGGGGTGTGCGTAGCTATATGACTTGGCGAGTGGTGGGGTTGGATTGAGCAAGCTTCCGGTCAATGGGTTTCAAGTTGCACAAGGTGACGAGTACCAAGACGGCGAGCGATGGACAACAACAAGCCGAGGCGACAGATGGGAGAGAAAGCTCGGATGAAAGCAGGCACAAGAAGGCAAAGACGAGTGTGCCAAAGAGCAAGATGGGCGGTAAGAAGATGAATGAGCGAGATCGGCGGGATGGCAAGGCGGGGTTTCTCTCGTGGAGGAGCCTTGAAGAGTTGTCTGGTGCCTGATATACTTGATGGAGTTTCAGTCTGTCTGTTTGGCTGGCTGGCTGGCTGGCTGGCCGGGGTGGTGGCTGTTGGTCGGTTAGTCGACCGGTCGGGCCGTTCGGGCCGTCTATCGTTGAAGCACGGAGGGTTCGCGGCCACTCGGCAGCTGCAAAAAGAAGCAAGGAAGCTTTGCAGGGCGCAGGCAGAAGAGAGCAGCGGGAAAGCAGTGGGAAAGCAGCATGGACGAGAAGGGTTGATGCCTTGACGTTGGGCGTTGGATGCACGGCGCAACAGACTGGAGGCACAGAACTCGGGGTAGCAGGCAGACGGGATGGACCAAGGACAGACGATAGACGCCAGGACAGACGCCAGGACAGACGCCAGGACAGGCGCCAGAGACGAGCCGACGACCAGGCAGAGCAGACTGGACAGAGCAGACGGACAAGGCGGACCAGGCGGACCAGAGTCGGACCCGGCCTGGCCAGACCAGACCAGACCGGACCCCACTCTTGGACGGGATGGCGGGCACCAACGACGGCAAGCCAGCCAGGCAGGCCAGTCAGGGACAATCAATTGGGTCAAGGGCCGGTGCTGTCTGGCTGGCGGTGGCGGCGGCGGTGGTGGTGGTGGTGGTGGTGACTGCACGTGGTGACGGGACTGGCTGGGTCCGACGTCCGTCTGGTCTTTGGTGCCTGCCTGGTGCCTGCCTGGTGCCTGCACCACGTCTGGTCCAGCAGGCAGCAGGCAGCAGCATGGACAGCATGGGGCGTTGCAGGACCTCCATCATCTCCATGGCCTCCATGGCTCCATGGCTCGGCCTTGATGACCTCGAGCGCTTCACTGCTTCCCGACCTCCAGGACCACTTGGCACGACTCCATGTCCCGACGCCAGCAGACCAGTTGAGCCCCGTCTCCACGCGCCAGCTTGAGACCACCACCACCAGACGACCACCAGACGACCATCAGACCGTCTACCACCATGGAACCGACCATGTACCACCCCGTTTGCCCATTCATCGAAACCATGCCCCTTCAACGACCTGGCCCAACGTAGCACGTCCACCCAACCTTGGATCTTGGTGACGCCACAAGGTGACGACTGACCCGATTAGCGACAAAGTGTCAGCCTCGGTCAAATCCAGTCTCATCCGTCCCGTCTTCATGTGTTGTACCCAAGTACTTACTTAAGTAGGTAGGTACTAGGTACTTGGATCAAGTAGGTAGGTACTTGCATAATGCGTCATGTCTGGATGTAGGTTATTCTACAAAACGAGATGGTTTGTTCCGTGCCAAAGTCGGAGCCCTAAATCACGCCATCCGCCATCCGCCATCCGCCATCATGGCCACCATCCGACGAGCCAAGGTCGTTGGCCGTCCCCGTACGGCGCCGCCCTTGTGGTAGATGACATACTATGCATACATGCCTGCATGAAAGATGATGCGTGTCGTTGCGGGTATGTTGACCATGGTCTACTGTCCACGAACCGAAAAGAAACAAAACATTATTAAAAAAAAAAACACACATCTTTCCAAAGAAGCAAATAACCTCGCTGCTGGTTGCACAAGTATGAATAACAGCACACGTCCTTCTAAAAACGCAAACAACGTCGCTATGCTATTTTGAAAAAAAAAAAAACACATGCAGACAAGTAAAAAAAAAACAAAAACCAAAACGTGATAATGCGTCGGCCGCTTTTGCGTCCAACAAACCAAAATCAATACCAAAAATGAGGAGGTGCAAAAGGCTTCGCCGGGACAATTCCAGCGCCAGCTTCGAAAGGCGAGGAAATAAGAGAAAAGGGTACTGTACAAGGTCATCAAGCACAACTCTAAAAAGACAGAGGGAGAAAGGAAAGGAAAAAAAAAAGGGGAAGAGAAAAGACGTTGGGAGGCGGGACGACGGGACAGTGGCAGGTCATGTTAAAAACTAAAAAGTCCGCTTCGCCGCTTGCCAAAGGGATAAACCATGATGGCACTCATGAACAATCCCACCGCGATGCCAATGGCAATCTGAATCATGCTTGCCGCGACATTAAAGACAACGTTCAGAGAGTCTCCCTGGTTAGAGGACCCCGTGCTCATGTCGACCATGACGCTCGACGAGTTGGTCAGTCGGTTCGCCGTGTTGAGTCCGCTCAGGAGGCCACCTCTCGACGCCAGACCACCCGGGACTTGCACGAAGATGGCCGGGATCAGCGTCGCCGCTGCCACGCCGTGCCGCAGTCTGGAGTAGAGGTTGGCCAAGAGGCCGACCGAGAGAGCGCCGAGCATGTTGGCAATCTGCGGGCTTGCCACGAACTTGAGGCTGCTGAAGAAATTGACAATGTAGCCCGTCAAGGCGATGAGAACCATGACGGGCATCTGCTGCCATTTCGCCTGGTACAAGACGGCAATGCATACGATAAAGGGCGGCACGAAGAGGGAGCCGTACAGGGGCGGGATCGGATCGGAGCATGTCGTCGCCGACGTGGCGTGGTCGTCGAAGAGGCCCCAGAGGGCCGAGCCGACGGTGATGCCGAAACCAAGAAGAAGGGAGTAGATGATGGCGTAGACGATGCGGATGGAACCTGGGACGATGGCACGCGACTGTAGCTCGAGCGCCGAGCATACTGTGGGAAGAAAGAAATTGAGTCAGCATTCGGCATTTGGCATTTCATGAAACCTCGCCCGGGCACAGAAAAAAAAAACAAAGAAAAAAAAAAACAAAGAAAAAAAAATAAAGAAAAAAAACAAAGAAAAAAAAAAAGAACAAAACTTACACACCGCATACCCGGGAAGCAGCATCACAATACCGCTCTGCGCCAGTGCCGAAAAACAAAACAAATCGCCGTCTCTGATGCTTCCGAATGCGCGAGCGAGAAAGCTGACAACAATCGTGGCCGTCACCTCAAACACGTTACTGTACATGTCGGACCTGGGCGCCACAATCAGCTGCAGCAAGCCAACCAGACAGCCAAAGCAGAACGCAATAGGCAAGTCGATCAACCGACCGGAGAAGGAGAAGGGCGCACATGTCGCACTGGTCAGACCAAAGACGAGGACGCGGATCCAGTCGTGAAACTTGTCTTTAGAGCTCATGAGGTCTTCCAGCAGGTGCATCCCCTCGTCCGCACCAATGACATCGTGCATGACCTCTTTGTATATGTGGTGCACGTCTTTGAGTTTGCCCAGATCGATCCCTTGCGTGGTGCGGACGATGCGGACCTCGGTCGTGTGAGTGGTCCTGTCGTCAAAGGAGATGAACATACAGCCCGGGAGATACAGAAACTGGCCATCAATCTCGAGCACACGAGCTGTCATGGTCAGGTATTCCTCCAGCCGATGAGTCGGCGCACCAAACAGCATGAGAGCGCGGCAGAGCTTGACGATGTATCCTTGCCGGCTCAGCGTTTCGGCGATATGTACCGTGATGCGCGCTTCTTCTTTGTGCCAGTAGGCTCTCAGACGGCCGCTACTGGTTCGTCGTTTGACAGCAGGTCTCTTCTTGCCAGGGCTTTTCGCCTCCTCAGGCGGCTTGTTCGGGTTGGCAAGCCTGGTAGAGGCCTCCACGAGCGTGGCCAGAGTCTCTTGAGACCGATTCTGCTCATACCATTTCTTGCGGCCGTGGGTCGGCGTGATGCTGCCGGAGCCTGGCCCGGGTGGTGTCAAGGCCCCAGCACTGGAGGAGCTCCAGTTGCGACTATGGCCCGATGATCCGACCAGGCCGGGATCGGTGGGCTTGTATAGTTTCAGGAGCTGGGACAAAACACTCCCTCGATATTGCTGTGGAGGGGGGACGTTGTAGACTCCATCGTAAAATCCCCCCGTCATGTCATTTCGGCTTGCCTGCACATCGCCGACCACGGCTTCCTCGTCGGCCAAAGAGTCGCTGGTCGCGTTTGCTCGGAGTTGCTGAGTATGGACTCGAACAAGACGAGAAGCCTGATCTCTCACGGTAGCCTCTTGTCCCTCGTGTTCCAGCGTTTGACTGACGCTCACGCCGGCACTCTCGCTTCCAGGCTGCCCCTGGCCCAACTTGCGCAGAGGTATGTTGTTGGCGTCACTTGCCAAGAAATCGCCGTCGGTATTGGTCGTTGTCGCAAAAGATTCCAGCGATGCTCGAGATCCAGATGGCGAGTCCCGTAGAACCCTCGCAGCAATCTGCTGGGCACGCTCCTGAGCCGCTACGGCCGAGATTGCCTTTTCCGTATCAGAATCCAGGTCGATGTCGAGGTCCTTGGTCGTGGGCACAGATCCAGACGAGTTGGCTCGCAAGATGGAAGGTCTTGCTTTCGGGGCCGGCGTAGTGAGCCGTTCTAGCGACTTTGGGACAGCTTCCAATTTGACTGCGGGTGGCTTGGCAGTTACTGTATTGTTGTTGAACCTAACACGACCTTTTTCCTTTTTAGCTGCCGCTGCCGCCGCGGCAGCTGCAGACGCGGGCGCAGGCGCAGGCGCAGACGCAGACGCTTCGCCAATGATGGTTGGAGGAGAAGCAAGAGAATCGGCCGATAGCGGAGGACTTTCGCCGGCACTCGAGCCGCGACTTGGTGATGCCATAAAGGGACTTTGGTCGACATTATCGGCGTCGCCTGCAGCTTCATGCGCCGCCCGGTGATCTTGGTACTGGCGATGAGAATTGTGTTGTATAGCTGGACCGAATCCGCGGTACGTGTCAGGTCCAGGGTCGTCCTGCTCCGACTTTGGCAATGTCATGGCGGGGACTTGTTGCGAAACCGTCTCCCGAGCACCTCTGCCTCAGTGACGAAAAACAGAGTGCTGAGGCGCCAAGAAATTTGTGGTACGACGTTTTCTTGCCTTTTCTTTCCCTTTCTTTTTTTCGTGCAAGTGGTCGAGGGTAAAGTTCAGACGCGGAGGAAGGCGTTGAAGGAAGAGAGGGTTGTGTAGGAGACTAACTAAGCACGATGCTGTAGAAAGAGCGTCAACGACTTGGTCACAATTCTATAGCTGTCCGGTCTTGGCGATCTCCACGTTCCTTTACCAAGCTTCTGGTCTCTTCTAGCCAACAAGCTGGTCCGCTCTCTGCAAGGCAGGAGTGGTAATAAGAGATTAGGATTAGCTCGGAGAAAACGGTGGTTTTTTTTTCTAGCCGAGCCTAGCCTGTCGAGCAGCTAAAAGTATGGCATGAGGTAACAGGAACTAGGGCTGACTGAAACAAGCTGGGTAAACGAACCTTATGGGATCCAAACCCATGCTCGCGAACCCTTGGCTTGAGGCCCGCTCTCGGGTCTTATTTCTATGTACATATGCATGCGTCACGAGGCACAGTCTTGTACATATGTATGGACATGTCAGGACGAGAGGGGATTCGGCTTCCGGATTCTCAAAGAAACAGATACCAGGTACGCATGTACAATGTGTATGTGTGTATGTGTGTACGTATGCACAGAGTGTATGTACCACATACTCGGGTCCCAGAGTACGGCGGCAGTGCGAAGTCAAGAATTCCCATGTTTGTCTCTGAATATGGAGTAACACGGGACGGCAAATGAGCAGCCCAAAGTGGTCAATCCGAACCTCGCAGCCGCGGCAACGGTAAGCTCCAGAAACGAGTCAGTCAATGGTTAAGTGATGTGTGTATTTCTGCGAGCAAGTATCCTGCTGGAACCCCGGTGCGGGGGACTTCTGATGCCTATTCATTACGTACAATATAATCCTTGTTTGATTTTACAGGAGTACATAACTAGGGTGACCCTAGGCTAGTCGGTCCAATCAGAAATTAGTATAGTTTTTA
>SRPV01000073.1:0-43604 GCA_018360135.1 Claviceps sorghi | reverse complement strand
TTTTTGTCAAATACACAGGAAGCACAAAGGTTCTGATGATTACCTGCAGTCGACCGTTGAGCTCCGGTCCATTGTCATTACCTTTCCAGAGACCCGACAAACGTTGTCGCACCTTCCAATCTGAGGAGATCGAGAGGGTTATCAAAGAAGTTACCTCAAGAATGAAGGATCCCGATCTAGCACGACTTTTCGAGAATGCTTTTCCATCGACCACCGACACTACAATCAAATTCCACACCAGCGGCAAGGATTCAGCCTTCATGCGATTCGGCGGATCAAGGTCCTCGCTTGAGAGTGGTGCATGGGAGGGGCCTCAGACGTTTGTAATAACGGGGGATATCATCGCGGAGTGGTTGCGTGATTCCACAAACCAGCTTCATCCTTACCAAGCCCTGGCGAAGAAAGACCCCTCCATTCGTCAACTAATTCTCGGTGCTATCAACACACAATCGGAATACGTAATTGAATCTCCGTACTGTAATGCATTCCAGCCGCCCCCAATCTCAGATCTACCGATTACGAACAACGGGCAGGACGATGTTGTCCATCCGCTATACGAACCCAATGCTGTATTTGAGTGCAAATACGAGCTCGATTCATTGGCTCATTTCCTGGCACTCGGAAACGACTTTTACGAACATACAGGCTCTACGGATTTTGTAAATGATAGGTGGCTGTTGGCCGTGGACACCCTGCTCTATGTGTTGGAAGAGCAATCCAAGTCTACCTTTGATCCTGAAACGCACGAATTTCTCACAAATGATTACACATTTCAGAGATCGACAAATGTCGGAACCGAGACCCTAAACCTGCAAGGAATTGGCAATCCTCTGAACAGTGGCACAGGCCTTGTGCGGTCTGCTTTCCGGCCTAGCGACGACGCGACAATTCTAGGCTTCTTCATTCCTGCCAACGCCATGATGTCTGTTGAGCTTAAACGTGCTTCGGATGTTCTCACGGCCGCGGGGAAGACGTCCTTGGCGAAAAAATTGCAGCACTGGAGCGAAACGCTGCGGTCGGCCGTCCTGGAGCATGGGGTCGTAAAACACAAAAAGTATGGTGATGTTTTCGCCTACGAAGTCGATGGATATGGCTCTTCAATTCTGATGGACGATGCGAACTACCCTTCGCTCCTGGCTCTGCCTGTGATGGGTTTTTGCGAAATTGACGACCCAATCTACCAAAATACCAGGAAAATGCTCTTGGACAAGCTGGGTAACCCCTATTATTTGAAAGGAAGGGATATCAGTGGAATAGGCGGTAAGACTACATTTGCCGACCCGGCATTTTTCGAGGAGAAGCTGATTTTTTTTTTTTTTTTTTTTTTTGACGCAACTAGGACCTCATATTGGCCTGCGAAATGCGTGGCCAATGAGCTTGCTGATCCAAGCTCAGACATCGCAAGAAGACCAAGAGATCAAGCGTTGCCTGGACATGGTTCTCAAATCTGCCAAGCTAGGTCTCGTTCATGAGAGTGTGAATGTGAATCACTCCAAGGCGTATACTCGAAGCTGGTTTGCGTGGGCAAATGGCGTTTTTGCAAGCACTATTCTTGATTTGGCCAAGAGGAAGCCGCATATAATTTTTTCATCCGGCACTAAATATGAACCTTAAATGTCGGTCTCTTGAGCTCCTAGGATCACTCGGGAGATGTTGCCTTTTTTGTTCTTTTTTGTTCTTTTTTGTTCTTTTTTTTTTCAAAGATCCAAGGCAGTGAGCTCCTTACATCAAATTTCCTCACGCTCGTCCCCTTTGGCTTTTCTTTTCTTCGTCGTCTTCTTCTTCCAGAACCAAAGGATGCTGGCTATCTGAAGTATATGGTCTCGACCACGCATTCTACGAATGACTTGGGACAAAAAAGCCATCGTCTTGCCCCTAACGTGCATCTGCGAATAAATTTGGTTCAACTAGAAATGATCCGTCTGCAATGAACACGTGAGCTCGGCGCGATGTCGAAAATCTGTCGTTTCCCGACTGCGCCTGGACCTTCTACAGAGGTCTGTCAAAGAAGACGTTAGATTGGGCAGTGCAAGCTCGCTTTGATTTCAATGGAAGTCGCTTGTTTAGTGAACCGTCATGTTCTCCGCTAGTTATCGATGGCGTGCCTGGAACATTCCGCGGTTCATACGAGACACATCAAATCAAGGTCCGTCTCACAATCTGCAACATAAAGGCAGAGACGTAACGTCCTGCGCAATGTTCGAGACATGGTAATCCTCGACCCACTTTCCTGTGCTTCCTTTTGCTTCGACCAACTTGTGCTTTCGTCCGAACGGAAGGCTATTTCTTCCGTCATGCACCATACGATATGAACCAAGAGCAAAGAAGCAAAGAAGCAAAGAAACTCGCCAACGAGGCCATGTCAAGTGCTCTAGATAGAAGTCAGATAGCAAGATGAAGGGCGCGTTACTACTTCTCGCAATATAGGAGAGAGTCCCAAGACAGTTGCCTCGCAGAACAGACTTCCCATCAGTACCAATGGGGCCTCTCTACTGAGATAAAGACTATCTGCCCATCCAGTCCTTGCCAAGGTCGTCTCATTTTTTATTGAAGAAAGACATGATGCTGCCTTGGACTGCCTTGCTACTCGACTTCTTTGACTTTGCGGATGAGTTGGGGCCGGAAGCCAACGTTGGCTTTTTGACCGGTGGCTGGGGAGTATCGTCTTCCGAGAAGGATTCCCAACCAGGCTCTTGAATTGTGACTGTGAAACCTTGGGCTTTAGCTCATCATGTTTCCGTTCGTTCAGCTTGCCGCGTAGGTAGTCAACGTACCCATATATCCTTGTTCATCAAGTATTCGCTTCTTTTTCATCACTCGACGCTTGCCCCGACGTCTGCCGTCAGTTACACTTGATATTGTCTCAGATGGTCCATCACACCCCGACATTACGGAGTCAGGTCGCACTTCGGCTTCGGCTTCGGCTTCGGCTTCGGCTTCGGCTTCGGCTTCAGGTTCAGGCTCGGAGTCAATTTTTTCTTCCATCTGATCATCATCTGCGGATCCTCCCTCGGCGCCAGATTTGTCTGCGTCCTCCTCTTCCATCATGCGCCTTAGCGCTTCCTCTCGCTGCGTGCGCGTTTTGACACCAGAGCGCAGCTGGGGCTCTTTGGCTGGTAAGATATCAGAGTCATCGGCCTCGCCATCATCGGACAGTGCTGTGGCCGAGTCATCCTCCTTTTTTGCTGACTCTGCAGCTTTGACCTGTGCCTTGGCAGCCGTCTTCGCAAATGATTGGAAAATGTTTCCCGGCGCCTTACCGCCAGACGATGTCGTTGTCGCGGGTTTGCGCGATTGACTTTGCGATCTTTCTTTCGGAATCGGACACGGCATGGAAGGCTTCTTTGTAGCA
Organism: Claviceps sorghi; assembly: GCA_018360135.1. Lineage (NCBI taxonomy): Eukaryota > Fungi > Ascomycota > Sordariomycetes > Hypocreales > Clavicipitaceae > Claviceps > Claviceps sorghi. Next base: position 40,252 of record SRPV01000073.1, on the reverse strand, counting down.
TCTGCTTGTCCGGCAGACGATGTCAAAGGAACGGTGCGCGAAGCCACGGCACTAGGGGCAGTATTGCGTTCCCGGATTCGGACTCTAGGATTGTGGATTGTACCACGCTTGCCGATAGTTGCATTGTTTTCTACTTCGCATCTCGACGGTTCGCTGCTCGTTTGACAAGACGACTCTTGTAACCAGGGGTTACCCAATCCGCTTGGCGATAGGCCATAGACGTGTATTGACGAGACAGATTGATAAGAATGTAGTTCCTCTGGCGGACGGTCAGATTTTGGTAAAACACACAACTGATAGAAGAAAAGGACCACTTGCCTTGCAGCCTCTCCTCCTCTACGAGCATTAATTTGCTCTTCTTTGCCAGCTGAACAGAATCACTCGGCTGAGAAGATAATTCTGTGCTGTCATCGTCGTCTTCTGCCCCTGACGGCAGCAGCGTGCCGTATAACAGATATGTAGCTCGGATGGTACTCCTACGCTCAAAACTTTGGGATTGGTAGAACTGGAAGAGCAGGCTAGGCAATTTCAGCATTCGGACATCAAACAACCTCAATCATCTCATAATCACGCAAGAAGTGTTATCTGATGAAGCCCGTACCCTTTGGCAGTATTGACGTGAATATCTAATGCTTTGCTTAATGTGCGATACGTGATCTATGCTGGTCAGTATAGAAACTTGGCGAGCCACAAATCGAGTCTCACCGGTTTCTTCTCACTAAAAAGGCAGTCTGTGAGAAATTTCTCATGTTCGTCCATGATAGCCATTTTTTTTTTTTTTTTTTTTGCAAACAAAAAAAAAGAAAAAGAAAAAAGAAAACAACGAAAAGACTCAATGCCTTATTGTGAGTGAGTGTCGCATGTCAAACCTCCTTGCCTTTGTCCACCACTCAATGTATGTAGGTCGATTGTGGAGAAACGCGTAGCTCGAAAGTTGCGCGGCATCACGTGATGTCTCTTACGCCAAATCAACGATGAAGGGAAGGCTGTGAGGTCATACGACTTGCTCCGGAATACTGACAAATACGGCCGTCGGTAGAGCAGCGAGAGAAAAGGGTTCTGAAAACCAAATTGCTTGACGATCGCATATACGGACAAACGGTTGCGCAAGTCATTCGCGGAACGACGCTGTACACCCAGCAGGTGGGCCAAAAAAAAACTCCCCCAATAATGAAAATAAAATAGAAGACGAAACGTCGGAGTTTTTGTTGTTGTTTTTTGAGTGCGTACAAATGATTTTGGATGATTTGTCACGAGCTAAAACATTTCAGCATGTAATTAAACATTCAGAAGACGGCCGAAAATCTTAACAAACAAAAGAAAGGAAAAGAGGAAAAAAAAAAAAAAAAAAAAAAAAAAAAAAAAAAAAAAGGATCGCCCAGACGTCGACAGAGACGAAGATGGATAATGTCCCCGATTCGACAGATTGGCTCGAGACACCGCTTGCCTGTATGGCCGCAGTGGATGCCGCTCTGCGCTGTCAAGTCTGCAAGGATTTCTTCCAAACCCCCATGATAACGTCGTGCTCGCACACGTTCTGCTCTCTTTGCATCCGCAGGGCGTTGTCGAGCGATGGGAAATGCCCACTCTGTCGCTCCCCCGAGCAGGAGCTGAAACTGCGATGTAACTGGGCAATGGCAGAAACAGTAGAGGCGTTTTCCCGGGCCCGGACACCTGCCCTAACGCTGGCCCGCACATCGAGTGGTGGTTCTTCGCCGTCGAAGAGGAAGTCGGAACATGATGGACAGGAAGCGCCTGCGTCGGAGAGGCAAAAGCGAAGACGGACGTCAGCACGACTCAGCAGCCGGAGGAATCACGACGTTGGAGACGACTCGCTGGGGAACTCACAACAAGGGGAGACTTCGGTGGTGTCGGAGGAAGATGTACACAGTGATGACGGGAATGGCAAGTCTCGTCCCAGTTACGGTATGTCGTGGCATCAATTATCTCATTCGCGCATGTCGACTCACACTCATTCTTCTCAGTTGACGACTTCGTTCCTTGCCCCTCGTGTCAGAAGCATATGAAAGCCTGGCAGGTCTTCCAGCATTTAGAGGCATGTCCGGGACCAAATGCAGAGTCAGGGTCAAGCAATTCCTTGATCGGTCTACAACAACAACAAGTGCGACAACGAAAGTTTATCGAACGACTTCCTGCTCTGAACTACTCGATATTAAAGGAGCAAGCGCTGAGAAAGAAACTGGCAGAACTGGGTATATCCAACCAGGGACCTCGTATCCTTCTTGAAAAGCGTCACAAAGAATGGATCAACCTTTGGAACGCAAATTGCGACGCTTCAATCCCGAAAAAACGAAGCCAGCTTTTACAGGATTTGGATGTTTGGGAGAAAACCCAGGGGTATAGGTCACCAGCCGCTGGACCTACTACGTTAAACGTGACAATGATAAAGGATAAAAATTTCGATGGCGCCCGTTGGGCTGCTAAGCATGACTCATCCTTCAAGGATCTCATCGCCAGTGCGCGCAAGAACATCACAAGAACGAGCGCACTAGTAAGTAATGAAGACGAAGGCGGAGGCGGAGGTGGAGGCGAAGACGAAGCAGGGAAACAAACCAACGGTCAACAGCCTATGCAGCAGGCTGTATCTCATCATCAAGGGCCTCCGGGCCATGTCAAGTCAGCGGACGGTGCGTGTCTAAATTTGCAGCAGGACGCCTAAGAGGAGCGGAACTACATTTTATACTGGCGTTTTCATGGTTTCTTAAATCACGGAGCTCGAATGACATAGCATTAGCGAACTGAGAATACATGATTCTCTCACACACACAGCCAGACTCGAGACTATCCATGCTCATTTCCATGTATCAACGGCTGAAGAAAACACCACGTGAAAGCTTCGTAGTACGCTTGCATTTGTCCCCAAACGAACATGGCATACATGTCTGTCGGAAGTCGTCACATCAACACTTTAAAAGCCCTGCAGTTGCCTTTGTTCGTGCAGCTTGGCCACTTTTATCTGCATTTCCGAATATCTCCCATGCAATTGATTCGTATTCAGTGTCAATCAACGCCAGTTGGCCTGTACTGTCCATATCGTGGGGTTGCACCCAACAAAGTGACGCATTTGTCAGTTGTCTATGATTCGCCCTGACCATGTTTAAGCGAAAGCCGAGCGACTTGTGTCTCCATATCCGAAGGGGTCAATTCCACACGACTCGAGGGCGCCTCGGAGGGAGGTTCGGGGAATTCGATTGAGTCGGAGTGCGTCTTTTGCGCGTTTGTGGGTGCTTCTTGTGGTATGCCATCCTCGTGGTATGTATCGTGGTGCTGAGCTCCCTCTCTTAGAGCCGCTAGCTCTTCATCTAGCTCCGATTCATCAATGTTCTCTGTGGTTGTTTCTGACAAAATTGCTGCCACTTCGTCTGTTTCACACATTTGTTCACGTATTTGGTCCATGACTTGCTCGACTCGAGCGCTGCCTCCAACACGAGAATTCAAGCTCTTCAAGGCATTTGTAGATGAATTCAAGATTTTGACAAGCTGCACTTGGTCGGAAGCCTGTTCTATCCTGGCAGCAACGTCCTCGAGCTGATTCAATGTGGAGTATCGTTGTGAGAGTGACGTTTCGGCCAATTTTTTCGACTTCAACGCGGCTCGCGCCGCTATCCGGTTGCCGCTCTGAATTGCAGCTTTGGCCTCATTCTGCAACTGTGCGAGTCGATTGTTCAGAATGTCAGTTTGGTGTTTGATATTGGCAATCAACTCCTTTATTGAAGCTGCGGCCGCGTCTTCCTGAGTTATGCTGGATTCATCTGAGGTGTCCCGAATGCGTACTACGGCACCATCATAGTCGATCAATCGACGGTCTCTAGACAACGAAACGAGCAAAACTTCCACATCTTCCTCACTCAGGAGTGATCCCGGTACTAGCTGGTTTGCGAATGAAGCCCGGAAATGCAACTTTGTGAAAACACGATCAAAGCGAGTGACGCTGCCAGCTGCTTGTGTCTGGAAGGCCTGACAGACGGCGTCCAGATTGCCGGTAAGGACATAGCGTCCTGCAGGCAAGATGTCTTGAGCACCGTCTCTGTTTGTATTTCGGAGAATTCCAAAGGCCCACTCAGCCGCTTTCCAAGTCCAAGACGCCAGGGTCGGAGGTTGCGTCATCGGAGGTGAAGTTAGGAAATCGTCCACGGGGATGAATTTTCGACTTGAGATTGCGTCGCGAATGGCGCAGCTCAGAGCCAGAGGCTGACCATATTGCTTGCTTTCGAGCGCACGCAATAGAGCGGCGTCCACACTCAAAACCAGAGCACTCGATCGTGGCTCAGCATTAGACAAGAGACCATGATATGCTAGGCAGGACAGACCATCTTGCCAGGCGATGACATTTGCGCTGTAGCCGTCCGGGTTGAGGGTTCTCTGTGATCGAAAATCTGCATAAAGTGCCGGCAAACGAGCTCTGCCACATGGCCGCCTGAGTATTAGTGATCCAAATGTGAGAACGGACGGCTGCTTACATACTTGCGGAAATTTGGATCGTGCTCCGACAGATAATGCACCAGATCATGCATCTCGCAAGAGTGTTGTCTAAGCCAGAACACGGGACGAAGGTTTCAGGAGCTGAGCGCTCTTTGTGCACCGAACCGACTGGTGATCTATAGCGACGCGATGCACGTCAACTGCCAAATCCAGGCCTTTCGTCGTCTGTGCGGAAAGGACTGTTAAGTACCTAGGTACTTAGAATAGCTTTTATAATTAGATACCTAGGTGGGTACTTACTAAGTACCTACGTAGGAGGGGGTAGCTAGGTACAAAGATAAGTAGTGAGTAGGTGCCTAGTTAGTAAGTGGGCAGGTACTTATATTTTATCATCATCATGCGTAAGTAGCTAGGTACTTAAGGTACCTAAGATAAGTAAGCAAGTAGTGGGGACTTGTTATCGGTGAATCGATGGCCCCGAGCGTTCACTTCAACGCACATGACGTCATCTGCTGCATCAAGCAGCAACAATATGCATGCACGGGCAGGCAAAGGTGCTCCATATTGTACTCCTTAAGGGGCCGGAAGCAATGATGCGCCGTCTCGAAAGCTGGAAGCGGGCATCTGCGATGGTTAGGACAGAATGGAAAATCCTTGAGCCAACCTGCATCAAAATTACAAGCCCAGCCGGGTACTTACTTACATTACCAGTACCTTAAGTACTCAGGTACATTTATATATATCCCCAACAAGATGGAAGAAATCTGTATGTGCATGTACTTACATGATACAAATGATCTTGTTTACGGAACGTGTAGGCATTGGTAGTACTTTCAAAAACAAAGGTCAAAAGATGGCAAGTAGTAGATGGCTAATGTCTTATGTGTTTATTTTGACTTCTATGGCTCTTTGGAGATCCGTCGCCAGCCACAACAGGTGGAAACCGCCAAACGAAAGTTCATCCATGTCGCAAGAGTCGAAAACCATCTGCTCTCAGCTGTCAGGTTGTGGAATCTCCCAGGTCGTTGCCGTGTCCAGGTCAGCAGTCTTGGAATTCGTCTCCGCGCTGTTCGAAAACCGGCGTGGAGATCCAGGGTCGTCGAAGTCGGGACTTGACATTCCATCTTCCATATGGACATCTTGTCCGAAGCCGTGCTCCAGATACAAATTTTGAGAGACATGACGTTGCAGCGATTCGACGAACTCCCCTGCGATCTGAAACGGCATTACGACACCATCATCATCAGACTGCAATGCGTTAATTCTGTGTGCTTCGCTCAAGCATTTTTGTGCGGGGAGAAATTTGGCTTGTTGACACCATGCTTCGGCCGCCAGGATGCTCCAGAAAGTGGCTTTTCTCCTCCGACTCCCCCAGCTCCAGCTACCTACGCCCATTTTAGATAAGTAGCAGAAACAAAGTCGCTCCTTCAACAGAGCTTCGCCCGTCCGACCCAATAGTCGAGCCTCGAGCAAGCGAATAGCCCACCTGCCGGCCTCATCAACACTGGTGCCTCCTCTTGCGCGCAGCAACTCCATTCCAACAAGCAGGCAGCGAGCTGCCCCGAAAGAGTCGCCGCAACGATTATTGTACGAGTAGAATGCCGACTCAAACATCTGTTGGATGCTGTCACCCCGAGTCTTGGACGCGTGGTACCGTTGTAAGAGCAACAAGCTGATGCCGGCCATTTCATTGACTGCGGCATGATATTTCCAGGCTTTTGACTCGCTGAAATCAGACCTCAAGAGATCGTATATCGAGTGAGCCAATTTCCAATCTCGTAACATAAACGCGTAATCAGCAAGCTTTCGCATGATGGCTTCTGCAGTTTCAGCGCGATAGTATCCCAGAGCTTCATAGCTGTCCCTGGAACCCGAATTGGTCCCGGACGAAGCACGAGAGGCGGCCGCAAAACCAGTCCATTTGCGGGATAAATTCATGAATCGGCCCGTGATCCCCTTTCGACGAGACGCAACCTGGTCATTCCAGACCGATATGTGACGTTCCATGGTGGGGATGATAGACTGTGTTACCAATTCTCGAACAAACGTCCGTATTGCAATAGCATCGGATTCGTATATGCTGCGGGTCGAATTGTCGAAATCTTCTTCACTTTCACTCTGCCGAATCCTCGCTAGTTCCTCCGCTGCCGACATCCAAGCGCTGTCAGGAAGAGGCATGCTGTCATCGTCTGTTTCCGCACTCTTGCTACATCTCAGTCGGAGAAGATGACAATGGAGACCCAGATGACGCTTCATTTTCTCGAACAAGGCCATGGAGCTAGTAATGTCATCACTATCCTCGTCATGAACCAAGACATAATATCTCAAGTAGTCATTGTCAACCCATGGTGGCAACTTTTCCTCCCCTTCAGTGCTTTTGGCGTACAATCTTCTCAGCTCTTCAATAGGGGACTCATTCTTGGAGCTTATGGCTATGACACAGGCAACAGGATGTGCAAACGTTTCGTGCGGGACTGCAGACGTGCCGGACAAAATGCGTCTCAAATACAAAGAATAGTATGGTGATGCCGCTTCATGTTCTGGTTTGTTTATAGACGTACTTGCCGCCAGGGACGCGGTCTTGAGAAAGGACTGCTCAGCGAAAGCCAAATGCCGTTCCACTAGGCTTTCTACGTCAGCAAGCACGTCCGTGTCCCTTTCTGCGCTTTGAGAATTGCTACTGAGCCTTCCGTTGTCGCTCATTTTTGGCTCGGAACGAGAATTTGCATTTGCATCTCTGGGACCATGCACACGCTCCCCAAACCTGGTAAACCTGACGGAGAAGTCTTCGAAATAGCGACTCAGGCCATTGCTGTCGCGCACGGTAACCTTTCCCTGACACGTCTCGCCAAACGGTCGCAACAACTCCCAGAGACCCCGTTGGAACCCCTTTTTCAACACCAAGTCTTCTGTGTCCTTGGATGCATAGACCGACACATGGGGAACCAGCGAACGGATGATTTGGTGCGAAAGATCGCCGTCATCATCAAACACAGCGGACGCGTGCCTTTGCGCAGAACTAGACTCAAACACGGATTGTGAAAGCAGCATCGCTGGCGACCCGTGGCGGGCTGGTGACATCGGACGAGACACGGGCGTTGACAGGGTGGAAGCACGCAGCGGAGGTGCAAAGGATATCGCGCGGTTCGGCGGCGCAGCCTGTGCGGACGATGGACGAGAATTGTCGGCAGAGGACATGAAGTTTCTAGACTCATAGTCTGCCACGAAAGCTGCAGCGGCCGTTGAAGGCCATGCCTGCGCGGCTTCAACTGCAGGTCCATCTTGGTCCGGCTGCGTCATTAGAGCGACTCGACGATGTGCTCGACGTTGAGGTTCGCAGTATGGACCGTCTCATGGGAAGGATTTGGCCGGTAAATTCGGGACTGAACCGTCTGACGTTCTTCAAGTTCAAACGAATTCCATTCGCAAGGATGGTGTAGCATCGGGTCGTGGCTCTCGGACAACGCCTACGTTCGCTCCCAAGGTTGTTGATCTCCAGTCAGCTTCGAACCGGTGCCACGCCCCACTCTTCTGGTCCCTCTAGATGCTTGCACCACTGACATCAAAACGTTGCACCTCTTGTTGCTAGACAGTTGCCACACTCATTGACCCCTTGTCCATGTCGCGTATCGTTTATCGTTTCTCCAGCATCGTCTAATCATCTGTCAACAGACTCTTGCATCTAGGTTTCCGTCTAGCCAAACATAGCCAACCTCATCTGATCGGCGACATTTGCCTTTTCCGGCCATCCATTGGGTATGCCTACAGATTTGGGGAATTATCTAGCATCTAGATATCTTGTTGCCGACCCCGATCCCTCGTCGAAGAAACGCAAGCGCAAGCCAGCAACAGCACACGCAGGACTAATCATCAGCCAGGATGACGACTGGGGTTCGAACCCGTCGGATTCACGAACCGAGGGGAATATCGAACACCTGCCGCAGATAGTGCCTGGAACTACCGCCGACTTTCGGAAGTCTCGTAAAAGTAACTGGAAGAGACTCGGGACAGATAACGCGACATACGCGGACGAAAATGCAGCTGCCGCAAATACAATGATTGCCTCGGCGATCGCCGAGAAAAACTCGAGCGCAGCCGGTAATGACGAGTTGCCTGTGGTGGCAAACGTGCCGGATGTTGTGAAAATGAGCGATGGTACTCACGCTGGTCTACAAACTGCCTCGGCTGTTTCTGCACAACTAGAACGGCGGAACCGTGAGGAGCGAGAGCAATTCGAGCTAAACAACCCCTCTGCCAGAGAGAAAGAAACTGTGTACCGTGATGCCACTGGCCGAAGGGTAGACCTTTCCATGAAGCGAGCCGAGGCGAAAAAAATCGCAGCCGATATCGAAATCAGGGAGAAGGAAGCGAAACAAGCTTTGAGAGGGAAAATTCAGCTACAAGAGGCGAGACAACGCACTGAACAACTACAGAATGCGAAGTTTCTCCCCTTTGCGCGCACGGCCGACGATGAAAACTTGAACAAGGAATTGAAGGAGCAAGATAGATGGAATGATCCGTTGCTCCAATTTGGGGGAGAAAATAATCGCGATCAAGGGAAAGTAAGAAAAGGTGGCGGGAAAAAACCACTTTTCGTCGGCGCCGCTCCACCCAACCGATACGGCATCAAACCAGGCTATCGCTGGGACGGAGTTGATCGAGGCATAGGCTTCGAAATGGAGAGGTTCAGGGTCATCAACAACCGCGACAGACTCAAGAATCTAGATTATTCCTGGCAGCTTGATGAATAATAATATATGCCTGACACCACTACAGTACCATGTTCCGGTGACGATTGTGCAGCGACAAATAGGTTTGAATACTCGTCCGAGAATTTTTCTCGCTGTACATCACCTACGCCGGCGAAGGCGTTTGTCCTGTCCATAGTCACACAATTGCTTGACTAGCTTGATCCAGTCGCTCTTGTTCATTTGACCAGGACGATCACCAACACGGCCATGAAACTGTTTGACGAGATCCTGAAGCGAGATACCCTCAGCTGGAATCTTTTCCAAAATCTCCCAGGACTCTATGCCAGGACTCATTTGAGGGACTTGAGGGCTCGGAGATGCTGCAGGAAGATCGGTCAGCAGAAAGCCTCGAAAGCTGGTTTTGTCACAAATGAAGACTGAGAAATCCGAAAAACAAGCTACTCACCGGCAGGGACAGGGGTAGGGCTGCCTGCCCTGGACGTAGATGAAGTGCCTCTTGGACTGGTGCTGCCAGCCAATTTTGCCGCTTTCCTCTGAGTCATAGCACCATCAGTCATCTCGCCTGCAGTTGCCTCCCCATCACTCACAGACCCTTGGCCAGCTGGAATCCGCTGCGCCGTATAAGACTGCGAAGCCGGAGTGCCAGAGCGACTTTCCTGAGCATTCGCAGAGGTCGTTTTCATCTTTTTACGGGAGGATTCATTTCCGCTTGACTCGGACAGCGCTGGTGAGCCTGCTCTCTTGAGCGACTTCGTCTTCCTAAGTTGGTCGCTTTGTTTTGATTTCCCTATAGGCGTCACTGAACCCTTGATGCCCTGCACTTTCGGTTTCTCTCTAGTTTCCGCCTGAGGTTCCTTCTCAGTCTCCCTTTTGTCCTCCTCCTTGTTCTCTTCTTCCTCGTCTTCACTCGAATCGTCCTCGGACTAGAATCGTCGATTAGTAAGTGGTATCTGAAATGCTTGAGAGGATAGGTTTACCGAGCTACTCCAAGGGTTTTCCTCCGACTTATCACTCTCATATATTTGCTCTCGATCTCTCTTGATTAGTGCCTTTTTCGTAGTTTTGCCGTATTTTTGTCGCTCCAATTCTTCTCGTAGGCGCTCCTGTAGCTCTTTGTCCACCTCTCGTTCGTCACCCTCCCCAAACAAATTCGCTCCCAGTTGCTCCCGCCGTATGCGATCTTTGGATTCCTTCGTATCGTCATCTTCCAATCGTTCAAAATATGGTGTCTCATCGTCATCCTGGAATTCATCCCCTGATATGTCTAATTCGTCATGATCAAGCTTCTCCGAACGCGAAGCGGCCTTGAAGGTGGCGCTCTCAGTCTTCACCATTTGCCCACGGCCGTAGAGAAGTTTCCTTGTGGCTTCCATGTCGAATTGTCCCGCTTTCTTCTCTTCATCCTTCATGACCCATCGGCCAACGTCAACCTTTCTATTCATAAAGGCCTCGGCCTGGTCAATGGTGAAGGGTTGAAAAGGCGGTTTCGACGTAAACCTGTACCACTTCTCCAAGGGAACCATGCGAAACACGGACTGGTCAATCATGAATGCAACATTGGCTTCTGACAGAGCGGCAACGTAATTGCCCACCCAGACATTTTTCCCATCGGCATCTTCGAGGTGCCACGGTAAGGCTTCCTCGTAGCGAAGGTCTGATTCCTTCTTTGCTGCGTCGGATTTCGGAGCTCTATTGAACATGGTTCTTTCTTCCTTCTGTTTCTTTGGACGTTTTGGATTCGTTTCCTGGGTGACCGGCGCAATTTTTGCCTGGTCAACAGCACGCTGAGCCTCTCTCTCGGCTTTGAGTTGCGCCTGTCTTTCCAACTCCTTTTCATCAATTTGCGGAGCGACGGGCTCTTCTTCTTTGACGGCTCGTCCTGGAGGAGGTTGACGGGCGTCTCGCCTATGTAATGTGACGGGACGGGCAAATTCATCCTGATTAGATGGGTCGATTTGATTGTCGGAAACCCGGGGTTGCGAAAACTTCATGAGATGGTATCTTATGCCATCCAGCAAAGCTTTCTTGGTAGTCATTATAGGAATGTCAGTATATGGATGCGATGGAGGTGGTTCGGACCAGCCTCCATATTCCTTTCCTAGCTCGTCAATGTTTGGCTTGGCGCCGTTCACCAGTGCGGACTGGATCGGATGATTCAGCGTTGATTTCGTAGTCGGTCGCGCTGAACCTTTGCTGGAAGCATGGGGAGGAGGATTGACGGGTCTAGGTCTTCTGCGCATCGGGCGCAGCGGGTTGGCCTTTGGACCTCTGTGAGCGCCATGTTGCGAGTTCGGTCGCTGACCAGTCATGGCTGCGAAGGCAAAGTACGATTTGAGCTGGCTTTATACGACCATCGAGATCGAGGTTCCTTCAGACTTGTCCGGAATGTTTTTCATGCGAGCCAGAATGGCGACGAGACGTTGTAACCTAAACCAGGGCGAACTAAGAAAGGCCTTGCTGCCAACGCACACTCTCCGGCTTCGACGAGATAAAAGTTGCACAGAGCTCAGTTAGACCTAGGTGTAGATGTATGACTTGAGCGAAAAGTAGCGTCTGCAGATTGATGTCAAGGGACTTGGCTCAGGAAAGCAAGAAGGCAACAGTCAGCGAGTCCGATGAATAAGCAGCCTTGCTTTAACGTTGCATGGATTGCTTGGCCATCGCGCCCAGGCGGCCACGGAAGTAGGCAAAGGCGTAGCGTCACACGCGATTGGTGGGGTCTAGGTACCTAGGTAGTCAGAGAGATAGTCTTTGCACTTGGCGAAACCGAGCAAATTCTCATCAGCAAATAGAGGGTTGGAATAGTGATTATACTGAATATTCTTCCAAGGGAGTATTGTAAAAGCACCAATGTTAATCACCACAGGCTCTATCTCTTTGGGTGTGCAAAGGCGCCAACGATGCTACGAGACCCACACCTACACTAACACATGCAGAGATGCATGTGCATACTAAGTAGGTAGGTACCGGGTATCCAAAGTAGTACCTTACTTAGGTACTTTAGGTACCTAGACACTACTTACCTATAGGTACCTAAGTACCTCAGTACTCTTACCTAACTTACTTAAACATAAAATACTCATGTTATTTCACATATTCTATTAAAAGGTACCTGCTAGAACTATACATAATGTAGTTCTAGGCGTTTTCCTTCAGTCACTTTATAAAACTCAGCATCTCTCGCCATCGAGACCTAATTATAGCGCAAATCTGCCCGACTGGCTCGTAAGAGAGCACCGTCTTCGGTGATGCGGACAAAGGGAGAGCCGAAAGAAGTGGGGCGCAGCATGGGTAATAGGTCCCAGCCACTAACCTACCTACCTAGGTAGGTACTTGGAGTATTTTACTTACTTATTCATACAGTACTGGTACTTAAGAAGGGTAGGTACTTTCCACTGGACTATCCTTGCATTTCTACAGAGCACGGTTTCACGACAGCCGCATCTTGCTGCTCAAGGTCTATTTTGCTGGAGAAGAATTCAACGACGAGGCGACTGACTTCTGCTCCCGCACATCGTGTCACATTGATGCATCTACGGCCATCTCAGTCCACTGTTTCCTAGTCCCATCTATACACCAGTTACCACTTGGGCTTTTTCGTGGAGTTCTGACGGAAAAGGTCGTGCAGCAACTTCAACTTCGAAGCCTGCGTCTCTCATACCATCGGAGAAGGCTTCAGCTAGAGGGGAGGAGCACAATTTGCTCCAGTACTTCTGGTCCAGGGAATACACAAGTTTTGGATTTTGGCTACCACAAGCAGTCGAACATGACATAGTTGACGGCTCACCAGAGTGCCTCAACATCATTCCTCGTTTCACGATATCTGATCCAATTGACTGCATTCTTACATCCTTTCCTGAAATTCGTTCCCTTCTGCGCTCTCATAACTCGCATCAGAACCGTCAGTACCGGATCGATTGTCAGACGTTTTACACAACCCCATAGGTGTCCAGATTCGCACCATGCCAAACGATGGTCTTAATTCCGAGGCTGGGCTGGAGGATCGTCTTCGAGGCTTGATATTCACTAATCAAGCGCCACAAATGGGAGAAGCCGGGCCTTCCACTGGGATGAGAGGATATCCTGCAGGACCCTCGGGCGCTTTCATGTACTGGGACCGTGATGCTTCATCTGAAACCCCTGCCCAGAGGGTGTCAGATTCGTATCGAGGAACCCATTCTCCCAGAACTAGCAGGCGACGACCAAATCAGGCCCAGAGGCGCCAGATTGGCACCGAGCTGTCCATTTCCATGGCATCACATTGGAACTCGGACCATAGTTTCCAACAACCCGATCTACAACACAATAGATCTACTTCTCATCCCCTCCATCTACGCGGGGGGTTGCGTCCTACCGTCGATCCTGCGGAGCGGCAACCATCAGGGCGCCGACCGCAATCGTACGCACAAAGCACAGCTTGGTGCAATCCTACGACTGTCTCACCACCTTCAGCGCTTGCAGGGAACCGCACGAATGTTCTTCATCAGCCGAACTGGCATTCCGATCAAACTCTGGCTCGCCATAACGCCCACTACTTCCCTGATTCTCCTCTCCAAAACGATCGACGACAGTCCAACCCGCATGCGGAAGCTGCTCTCCTGGATAAACTGTGTCACGAAGTTGTAAGGGACTCTGAAATAGATCGCCATGAGATTGCTCGGAAAGAGCATTTCAGACAAAAAGTTGAGATCATTTGCCAGCAGGTCATTTATGACCACGAGTGTCGGGAGGACATGCTTTCAAGCTTTCCCAAGTCATCTGTTGAGCTAAAGTGCTTTGGAAGCATGTCGTCGGGCTTCGCTACCAAATCCTCAGATATGGACCTCGGGCTTTTATCGCCCTTCTCCAAAGTTCAGCCGGACTCTCCCAGTTCCGCTATTCCCCGATTGATAGAAAAACGACTTCTGGAAGCTGGATATGGCGCGCGTCTATTGAGCCGTGCTAGAGTTCCCATCATCAAACTCTGCGAGACTCCTTCCGAAGATCTGCGTTGTGCACTATTGGCCGAGCGCGCAAAGTGGGAGAGGGGTGCTGACTCAGACATAGCAGAAGGACGTGAAGATGAATGCCAAACCCCGAATGACCAGCCTGGTGATATGAACTCTGTGAAAGGGTCAGAGGCTGTTGTTGAAACAATCGCTTGTACAGGACTGCAGCTCACGGCCGGCCAGGCTCACAGCAGAGTAACCGAAGGCGTTGAACTGAAACAAACTGCCAATAGCTCTCTCAAGGCATATTACTCGCTGGCCAAGAGGGTCTTGAGGAGATGTGGTGGTCGCGACATAACAGTGGCAAAACATCGCGAGTTCAGCAGCGCAGATTGGGCCATTTTAAACCGTGTCTGCCAAGCATTTGTGCAAGGTCTCTATGACGATTTGCTACGACGGCAGTTGGAGTCCCGGTTATCTCTTTCATTCGAAAGCTCCGCGTCCGGTTCATTCAATAGATCTCTTGCAGGAGTTTTCACACAGATGGAAGGGGAGAGAATTCTGCTCGACTGGGAACAATCGCTTGCAAAAGACGCTCTACAGGGCTCAACTGGTCGAATCGACCGGATTATAAAGAGTTGGGTGGACGTACAGAACAAATTTCATTACGGGGACGACCCTCTTGGTTACAACAAAGAACTCTCGGCTGCGTTCGAGTTGTTGAGATGTCAACCAGAAATTCAACTCATGCGATTGACACAGAAACCGAAAGAGACTCCCACAGAGTATTACTACCGAGCATATAACCTTGTCCACAAACTTGACAGGACAGCCTTTCACGAATATAGCTCCGCAGGGAAGCAGTTCGTTTTGGCATATATATCGGGAATACAAGATGAGTCTGTTCGCGAGATGATGGAGCATGCAAACGCGGATGAAAACATCAGTTTCCGTCAGCTTGGTCAGAAACACAAATGTCTGCAGCTGGCTCACGAACTCGAGATAGCACTCAACCATCAATCATACGATGAGAATCTCACAAAAGACATTAGCGAGTATATTCGACTGCTAAAAATGCCGCTTGTCAAAGTCAATATATCAGGGAACCAAGTCGCTTTCAGAATTCCAGTAACACAGGAACTGCTACCGATACTCTCCAGGATTCGGCTGTTGTCAGACCCTCGCACACTAGCAATCAATCAACCGCCAGCCAGATTCAAAGACCCGTTGGAATTTCCAAACAGTGGCGTTGGCGTTCAGTGTGATATCAATTTTTCGGCTCATTTAGCGCTTCAGAACACCAAGCTACTTCGGTGCTACTCACTTACCGATTCACGAGTTCGACCTATGGTCCTGTTTATTAAAAAGTGGGCAAAAGTCCGTGGTATCAATTCTGGCTATCGCGGCACATTGAGTAGCTATGGATTCGTGCTCATGGTACTCCACTTCCTCGTGAACGTGTCCAAACCCTTTGTATGTCCGAATCTCCAGCACTTGGTACCTTCGACAAGTGAAATGGGTACGGGTACTATGTACAAAGGCGATACAACATTGCGCGGCTATAATGTGCAGTTCTGGCAGAATGAGCCCGAGATCAGACACCTCGCAGCTAATTGTCAATTGACATACAATACGGAGACCTTGGGCCATCTAATACGAGGTTTCTTTGAGTACTTTGCCCAGAGTGGACCGATGGGCAATGGATTAGGCAAAGGATTCGACTGGGGTCGCGACGTCCTCAGCCTTCGAACGCACGGAGGTCTCTTAACAAAGCAGGAGAAAGGCTGGACCGGAGCCAAAACGGTTGTTGAAGGTCGCAATCCTACACCGACTCGGGACCCAGCACAAAGCGATACACCTACTTACGTCAAAGAAATCAGGCACCGCTATCTGTTTGCCATTGAGGATCCCTTCGAGCTGGATCATAATGTTGCCCGAACCGTTACACACAATGGTATCGTGGCAATACGAGATGAGTTCAGGCGAGCTTGGAGACTCATTCGGACCTCCAGCAGAGGGTGGAGTGAGGATCTGTTAAGTGATGTCACGGAACCAGCGGATGAGCCTCATTCTTATGAACAGCTCCTTGAAGAAATACACGGCCCCAAAGAACTTTGGTAGCGTTTTTCTTTTTTTTTCTTTTGCTTTTTCTTCTTTTTTTGAATGATCTATTTCAAAAACGTATGCAAACAGACAATGTGCTGGCAACGCCAACATGTTGTCGCACCCCAAGACATAAGTCATCCCTGGAAGTACAGTAGCACATTTTCAGGCATATGTACAGAGAGCATGAAATCACATTCAATATCGAAGTAACAAGAGGCTGGTTCCTAAAACTCAGTTGAACGTGAAATGTATACCGAAGCCCCTAATCAATGAACAAAGAGCTGAACATGTTGTTCCTATGGACTGATTTGCTACTCGACTCAGTACAGTTGACTGAGGAAGCTTGATCAACCGTCTCGCTTTCCGTGTGAGAATTGTTGCAGCCAAACCGCGAACCCTCTTCGTGAGTGGTAGCAAGGGTCTCCATTATGCTTTCAAGAACTCTCTTTTGACAAAGTTCCCTTGCTGCTCCCAAAGACTCGTGAAAGTTGGGGAACTGCGCCACCGATGTGAGCTGCTTCAGGATGGAGCAAACATCCTCGTTCCCCACGATTGCCTCTTTCAAAGATTGTTCTCCTACACAATGCAGGACTTGCTGCAAAATTCGAAATGAGTACAAAATCCCTTGGATCTGCGCATATATATGGATATCGGTCCATGAAATATGAGTACATATGCTGGCTGCATGGAAATCTTGGCCCCTTTCATAGATGTTAAGTGAAACGGGTGCTAAGCCCTGTCGTTGGGCATCCAACATCTCCATTGCGATTCCCAAGGCGACCCAAAACTGAAAGTCACCGCAATGGTAGAAACCCTTCAGTTTCGCACGACACGACACAATTTCTTCGATACGATGTTTTATCAGGCTCAATGACAACAGTGGTATCTTTCTCCCTGTAGATGATAGAGTTTGGACACGTCTAAATTCCCGAACACTGCGGTCATCCCCATTAATGATAGAGTAGCCCGCCAGTGAATATGCTAATTGGCGGATACAAGTACTAGGGTCCCATGCACTTCTCATCGCCGGACACTCCAGTAGTGGAGGCAAAAACATCCTGACGGGCGATGGAGCCGATTGTCCTTGGCGTAGCAGATGGAAGTTCAGCATCATTTCGGAAAGCCTGGGATCTGAAGACTCTAGAGACGGCAATTCGCACTTGCCACCCTCCCAAAGACCGGAAGACTTTAATGAAGCATAGTGGTTTTGAAAGTCAAGGTAGGCGGCAGATGATGACAAAGGCCTTGAGCTTTTCAAAACTATCTGCGAAAAGGCCGCTCGCGGGGAGAGCTGGCGTTCATATGCCAGCTGGATTGCTTTTTCCGGATACTTCAAGCCAATTGTCTCGAAGATTTGCTCGGGGACAAAGCTTGCAAATGTTATCTTGGATTGATTATTCTCTCTGAGATCTCGGAAAAAGGCAACTCTACCATGCCCAAGATTATGGACCAGCAAATCGGAATCTGATGTCAGAACGGTCCCACCTTGCTCGCAAACATCCTCGGCGCAAAACTGGTCGGCTTCCCCAGAAACAAGCTGAGTGATGCTCTGGTATTTTTCATGCCTTTTGAGGGCATCGATGATTGCGGGCACGAGAAAGCATGGATCGATCAGCCTTTTTGCAGCTGTGACATCGACGTCGAAAAGTTTGAAGTCAGGTCCTGCGGCATCTTGAATAATGTACGATGCAGGACAGCCGGAGAACGTCGATTCATATAAATTGTCCAGCTGGATATGTAGTCGATTCATCCGACTAATGCGAACCTTCAGCTTCGAGTCAGGGAGGTATCCATCGAAGAAAATCCGTCTGCTGATCATGATAGTTAGATAAATGCTTCACCAGGCAGCCGTCTCCAGCGTGCATGTATTTGTGCTTCGACTTACATGGATATGCCATGCAGGGCTAACTTATCTAGCCAAGATATAGCAACGTGGCCAAGAAAATGATACGAGGGCAGATCGACACCGTTGGCTCTGCATAGATGCAGGACATGATACGCCAATGCAGGGCCGTCTATAGTCACGACGTCACCATCAAGTAGACCCGCGTGGGCGAAGGGTCGAAGACTTGTGTAAAGGCGGGAAACACCCATCTGAGAAAGACGTTAGACTTGGTCTTAGTTTACGACGTCGAATGCGCTGATACAGCGAGTCCGTCGGGCTTTTCGTAATTTGAATCATGGACGCCGCTTCATCCTCGGCTCGAAGTACCTATGAGGTACTTGTATAGATGCACTTATTACCTAAAGAAAGCACCTAAGTAAGCAGGTTTTTTTTTTTTTAACTACATACTATTTAGAGTCTTTTTATTAATTGGAGCTTTGAGGGAGAAAAAAAAAAAGGTCGCATGCGCAATGTATTAAGCCAGGTTCATCATCCTCCTAGCACAGGGGCTTAGACCTCTACCCTCCAAGGTTCCGGCCCATCGACTTGACCCCTTAGGCAACAACCTCAAGAAGAGACCCATTTAAAATCGGACCAAAAAAAATATCATCTCCCAGAACTCTGTCTTGTTTCAAAGTAAATCACGCGTTGTGCTACTTTGACACAATGCGCAATACACTGGTCTTCGCGGGCAACTCATGCCCAGTTCTTACCGGACAAATCTGTCAAAACCTCGGCATCACTCCTGCTGACGCGGAGCTGACACAATTTTCCAATGTGAGCTTCCCAAAGCTCGTGCATCTTGAAGAATAGTTCGTCAACCGCACCCGCCGATGTCGGCTAACACATTCAAGGGCGAGACAAGTGTCAGAATCCTTACGAGTGTACGAGAAAAAGACGTTTTCGTGGTTCAATCGGGAAGTCCGAAGATCAACGACTCCATCATGGAGCTGCTGATCATGATATCAGCTTGCAAGGGCGGTTCGGCGAACAAGATCACAGGTTTGTGCCTCTGCCCTAAAAACTTCTTATAGCTGTCTGGCTAATCTCGTTGCAGCCGTTCTGCCCTACTTTCCGTACAGTCGACAATCTAAAAAGAAAGCTCATAGAGGTGCCATTACTGCCAGAATGCTCGCCAACCTTCTTGGAGTTGCGGGAGTCAAGCATGTGATCACGGTTGATCTACATGCTTCTCAGATGCAAGGTTTCTTCCATTGTCCGGTTGATAATCTTCATGCTGAGCCTCTGATAGCCAGATGGATCAAACGCAACGTCCAAAATTGGCGAGAAGCGGTGGTAGTGTCGAAAAATGCTGGGGGTACTAAACGGGTGACTTCCCTTGCCGATGCATTGAAGCTCAATTTTGGCATGGTCACGACGGATCGGAAACGCGGGACAAATATGACGGCTAGCATGATCATGAATCACCTGGATGGCGTCGAACGACAACCTGAGCTCGAAACTTCTTCGGGATACCATAAACCTGCTACGGCGGGTGATCAAATTGTCACAAAACCACAGGCTGTGGCATCGAGAACGCGGGGCATTGTGGATTCAGAAGGCTCTCCTGTCCGTCGAAGGAAAGTATCATTGTCAGCGGCGGATGCCAAAACCAACACAGTAAGCGATGCCGACTCGACCGGCTGCCATCAAGCGCCAGATGTGCCGGTCGATCAAGATCAGCTCTACGACGACCGTCGGGCTCACGAGGTAATACATGGCCGCCTGATTCGCGGCCATATCGTGGAAGATGATTTCCCGTCGCCAGCCATGTCTACTACCGGGAATAGTGTCCACGAGGACGAATCAATGGCTCTTTCCCATGCTTCGTCTTTCTTTGTTCCAGAAGGCCAAATCTTGGGCGGAGGGGGAGATGCAGCAGCCAGTTCCGACGAAGAGGACAATGCATTTCAAGGTACCAAAACCGAGCACATGATTACACTTGTCGGAAACGTCAGGAACCGTACAGTGTTCATCGTAGACGACATGATTGACAAACCTGGATCTTGGATCGCCGCCGCGGAGACTGTTGTGAAGAAGGGAGGGGCGAAGAGGGTGTATTGCATTGCAACACACGGCATTTTTGGTGAAGATTGTCTGGAACAACTTGAATCATGCGAGTGCATTGATACGATTCTCGTTACCAACAGCTTTCCCATCAACCAAGATCGAGCCAGGAACATCAACAAGCTTGTTGTTCTGGACCTGTCCTTCCTACTTTCAGAAGCCATCAGGCGCAATCATTATGGCGAATCGATCTCGCCGCTGTTCCAGCATACTGGAGACTAAGTATCACTGCTCTCATCCTCATCCTCTCCCTGGATACAAGTGTACCCTATCCGGTACATGGAAAATGTACTTCACACTCGTGTTCTTCAATTTGTTTTTCAGCGCGGCGTCTCGGCAGTACCATGAACGGTCGAAATTGCATCTGCAACAATTCAATCCGCTCGTAACATGTGCCTTCTGGTCCCAAAAAAAATTCGAGCAGACGGTTTGAGATGTTTACATTCTTTTTTTTTTTTTTTTTTTTGCCTCGAATCCCAACAATCTGGCTTCTGGTCGTGGTAGTAATACTCGCAGTGACTTTGTTTGAAGTGTAAATCACCCAGCGGTGCCACCACATGTGGTGGCAAGGGTCCGATTCAACCTAGAATGGATTCTTAACGGAACGCTGGTAGAGAAGATTTCATCGATTCTAGAAGGCCTCGAGCTCTGGTCTCGCCGGTTTTTGCCGTCGAGAATGTGGGCTTGAGGCAAGAGAAAGTCTCGAACATGACATACACTGCATAGCTTAGTTATCAAACAAATTGAGCAATTCGGAGAAGGTCGGCATCCAATATGCATTGTCAGCCAAGATCTTCCATTTATCAACCTTGATGGCGCAGCTTGTCAAGACACGTAGTATACACCATCAACTGCTCCACTATGTCCAACGTCACATATATTGGTTACTCTATCAGTCGTCGCGGTAAAGAATGCAACCGTCATGCACCGTTGATGATCAAGTATTCTGTCTGTGCATGATGAGAGCGGAAGCCTTTTATAACGACACACATGGTTAGTTCCACATAGCGTACATCTAAACGAGTACCACTCGTGTACGTACTTGATGATTCGGAAATACCAACGTATCGGCAATGATGACGTTCTCTGGACGGGTCGCCGTGAAAACAATCACCTCTGCAATGTCACCAGGTGTAAGAGGCTCACACCCACTGGTGTGGCAGCCACGATATTAGCACTCGCCCACGTCAGAAAAGGCCTTGGCTCGACTCACGCATAGACTGCATCGGCTTTGGCTTTGTCCCCATTGAATCTGACGAGTGAGAATTCCTATGGATTGTAAGTGAAGAGTTTCTCGATGGATTTTGAAGGTCCTACCGTCTCAACTTGCCCAGGGTCGACTTCGATGACTCGGATCCGCGTCGCAATGAGTTCTTTCCGCAAGCTCTCCGTGAAGCTTCGTACTGCAGCTTTAGAAGCGCAATATATTGAACCACCAGGGTAAGCTTCACGACCAGCTATCGATCCTACATTGATTATGTCCCCATGACCCCCATCGCCACGGGCTTGAAAGAGTGGCAGAATGGCCTGAGTCATATTGATCAGGCCTGTAACGTTGGTCGCAAACATGATCTGCATGTCGGCCTGACTGATTTCGGGCGCACGCGCCACGCCTTTCACAAGACCGCTTGAAGCCGAGGAAAACATGTCAGCCCCAATGCTTCAGATGCCAACCATACTTTCTGGAGAAAACAAATGCGACAGGTACCGAACGATATGAAGGCCTGCACCCCATGCAGAATCACTTACGCGTTATTGACTAATATATGTATGTCTTTCCATTCCTCGGGAAGATCTTTGACGAAGTTGTAGACCTCGTTGGCGTTGCTCACGTCGAGTTTGATGGGGAGCACTTTTACGCCATCGCCAACCTCGTGAGCAATCTCGGATGCTACCTCTCGCAGAGTGTCTAACCGACGAGCAGTAAGAATCAGGCGTAAGTTTTTGGGACTTGTGCGCGCAAATTCTATTGCAGTGGATCGTCCAATGCCAGAAGAGGCGCCCGTAATAAGCACGGTCTTGCCCGAAAGGCGCTGAGATGCCATCATGCCTGGCTTGCTGCTATATGGACTCCTGTCGAAATGGCCGGCAAAGGCTGTGCCTTGTCTGCCGCTGCTCATATAAATTGACGTTCGGAAGGCGCCTCGAGAGGGAAGCTGCAGTCGCCGAGGTCGGATTCGGAGCATACGGACACCAGGCAGAAGGAGACGTGTTGGGGTTGGTCAGGACTACTATTACTACTACTCCTGCCACACGGCCCACGGGATTGTAGAGAGAGTATTGAAGCTCGATGTCGAGTCCGAGATGGCCGGGGGTCGTGAGTCGTGACGTCCCGACCTGCCTACCCCACCAACTGCACGGCAATGACCCACTCACTGAATTCATCTACCGAGCAGTTGCCAGTCATGAGATCCGAGTCTGTGATTACGTACGATTCTTTCACGCGATTCCTACCCGGCCCTGGACGCTGCTGCATTCACATCCGGGGATTCTTTTTCCACCACACGGAAAGGTCTTGTATCCAAAGCAAGTGTTTCATGATCAGAATATGGCCACGAGTCGATGAACATGGCACCTGAACCCACCGACGGCCAACTTGGCCCGTCCGAGAAAGAACGCAGATATGACCGACAGTTACGTCTTTGGGCTGCCACTGGCCAGTCTGCCCTGGAGTCCGCAAATGTTCTTTTAGTCAACGGCGGCGGCGGCTCGATGGGAATTGAAGCTTTGAAGAATTTGGTCTTACCAGGTTTGAGACTGCAGACCATTCGACAAGCCTTTTGGTAAAGCTAATTAAAGCCCTCCCCAGGTATTGGAAGCTTTACCATCGCGGATGATGCTGTTGTCCAAGATGCAGATCTTGGTGTGAACTTCTTCCTCGATGAGGCATGTCTGGGAAAGTCTCGAGCTCTTTGTTGCAGAGACAACCTCGTGGAGCTGAACCCCGCCGTCAACGGTGATTGGTTTCCCAAGGAATATGTATGTGTGCATCTTTCTGCTGGCGTACCCGAGCGAGTTTAACAAGGTGACAAGGATGATCTAGACCTTGAGAAACTGGTGTCTTCTGCGAAGCCCTTTACAATAATTCTTTACACGTTGCCTCTAGCAACCAAGCACATCACCTTTCTCGAGTCTTACTCTAGGCAGCATAACATTCCCATATTTTCTGCCACTACCTCGGGCTTCTATGCCTACTTTTCCTTGCGTCTTCACTCGTTCTTTCCTATCGTGGAGACTCACCCAGATGATGCATCAACTGCGGATCTTAGACTTCTTAATCCATGGCCCGAACTGTCCGAATTCGCAAGCCGAATGGCGAAAGATATTGAAAATCAAGACGATCATGATCATAGCCATCTCCCCCTGGTTGTCATATTACTACACTTCCTCGAGAAATGGAGACTTACTCATGGTGGTGATGTGCCAAAAACTTACTCGGAAAAAACTGCCTTTCGAGCACTCGTAGCACAGGAATCGAGGACCAATAATTCCGAGGGAGGTGAAGAAAACTTTGATGAGGCTGTTTCAGCTGTGATGAAACACATCAACCATTCGTCACTACCGGAATCGTTGCGACATGTATTCGAAGACGAAGATCATTTAAAGGTTGGTGTTTTTTTTTCTTGGATCGCATCAACGTCTTTCTCAATATTTGCAGGGGGTAATGAAATCTATTCAGGAACACGCATTCGAAGATTTTTGGATTATTTCAAAAGCCGTGCAGCGATTTTATCAAAAGCACAAGGAGCTCCCTTTGCCTGGCGGTCTCCCAGATATGAAGGCTCTTTCCAAAGTCTATATCGAACTCCAATCCATATACAGGTCCAAGTCAAAGCGGGACGTTGACGAGGTCCTGAATTTCGTTCGTACCGTACCTGGCGGGTCTCGCATCACAAGAGATGAGGTTGAGCTGTTTTGCAAAAACGCGAGGTTCGTGAAGCTTTTACAGGGTCCACATAATGAGCCAAGCACCCATGAGGTCGTAGGTAAGTGAAAGAAACGCCGATGAAAACGTCCCTGAAACAATTCGCTTACAAAAATATACAAAATCAGAGAAGGAATTGGTCAATGACGGAATGACGGCAATGGCCGGTACTGAGCTGCCGCTTTCGTTGATACCCATCTTCCTCGTGCTTCAGACATCTGCTCTAGCCCCTGAAGCCAGTACCGAAGAAATTATCGAGCTTATTACCAAATTTGCGCCGGAACTTCGAGGTCACCAAGGATTACTACAAGTGGCGCAGGAGGTGTCACGGTCAGATCATGGGGAACTGCACAATATTGCTGCGGTGGTAGGGGGAATGATAGCGCAAGAGATGATTAAGGTCATCACAAGGCAGTATATTCCTATCGAAAACATCTGCATTTTCGACGGAATCGAAAGCCGTTGCCAAGTACTACGACTAGATCTTAGCAGCAACTGTTTACCATAAATAGTGTATGCAGCTAAGAACAGGGCTTAAAGTTGTCTTTGGCAGGAGTGAATAGCGACATAAGACGTTGTAGATGTGTTACGTGCTAGATACGGTACGTAATTTGTAGGCATTGGCAGCTAATGCGATGCGTTATAGAGGGTCATTGAAGAGAACACATAAGTCACATATAGGTGCACAGTTAGATGTATGTGTGACGTTGTTCTCTTCTACCGAGATGGCGTAGAACTCGCTTTTTATCTGCGGGTTCCTTATACCACGTAATAAGATGTTTTTAAATTATATATATATATATATATATATATATATATATATATGTTATGTAAATGCAATCAACTATACAATGGCTTTTTTTAAAAAAATAAACACCGCAATATAATAACAAGCATTAAATTATAAATTATTAAGAAATACACGACACTGTCTAAAGTGTAGTGTAGTACGATGCTACTACCTCTGTATCACCCCCACTTTTCTTTAGTATCTTATTAAATAGTATGAACTAATCTCTAGTACTTTAATTTACGAGTAAGGTATATAGCGCTATGTATGACTTAGTACTATTTATACTTAGTAGATAGTATAAAATAACGCGTGGGCGAGGTACCCTGGGATAGTACCTAACTACCTACCTAGGTAGGTACCTAGGTAGGTACCTAAGTACTGAGTGCCCAGGGGATAAGCAGTGTATCTAGCCCCACCGCGTCATGGCTGACGAGGTTCCTTTCCTCCCGCCTCCACACATCTCGGCATAGCGCTTCGCGGGAGTCAATGTCCGTCATTCTTCCAACGACTACGCAGCCAGGCAAACCGACCAGACCTTGATGTCTTACTTGCGGGCATGTGTGTTGGACTGATTGCCTATCATTGCGAGCCCTCTCGCCACAGCGAACACCATGGACGAAGTCGGATACGCGTCGAGCCCAAATGATTCGGATCCCGAGCCGCTCGCTACATTGTCGAGTTGGCACAATATTACTGCCTGGGTGCTCAACGCTACTCGCAATTCTTCATTCGTAGAAGTTCTAGCACTGGCTGGCCCTCGGATGTTTAACAAACTCGGATCTTACTGGGCCGTGTCAGGTTCAATGGATTCGCACCAACACCTGGCAGCACCTCCTTCTCGCAGTGGCTTTTCGGAAGCCCGTGAACAGAACATATATAATATCCTGGAACCGAGCATGAGCTTCGAGACGGCGCAGATTAGTGCTCCAGATGATTCCGTCAATCTTGGCAATGCGGCGAACCCGCTCTTCGTCGATGGAGCCAAAGGAATCGGCAGCGTTTTCAGTTATGCAACAAGCAAATGGGCCATATCATGTATTGCCATGGCCATCATTTTGAACCGGACATATATATTCGCAGCAACCAGAAGAAGGCTACGCTTTCGCTGGCACACGCGATTTCTCGTCCGACTGCTACCACTCGTTTTACTCCTACATCAATCGGTTCGCCTTCTTCGTTCCATTCAGTGTCAAACATCACCAGATTTCAACCAGTTTCGCTGGCTAGACCGGACCAAGTCTTCTGATCTTGCTTCTGCTTATCCAAACACATTTCTCAACAAGATGAGCTCTTTTTTACTCCTTGGTGCTTCTGACAGACAGTCTTGCGAAGCAATTGATATGGTGCCGCACTCTAACAGAGGTGTAATTAATGAACTTCATGGATCGTTGTCCACGCTATGGCCGTCGTTCGGTGTCCTCTGTCTCAGTCAGTTCATAGAGACACTGTGCTGTGCCGTACAAGGACGTCCATTGTCAGTGGAGACCGGCATGTCCTTGTTCGAGCAGTCACTCGCTTTTGCAGAGGCCGACGCAGCAGTTAATGATCAAATTGGCTGGACATCATTCCGGGGACGTCAGCAGAATACACAGCCTGGAGGAATTTTGGGGGCCTCCGGCGCAATTGCACGGACAACAATTCTGAGCCGCGCAAATACTACCCCGGAGGTCTTATTCATCGCCTTTTTATCTTCAATGACACATGTTACAAGCCATATCCTAGGCGTCCTGGATGTACAAGCGAAATACAGACTGGCCAATACCGGATTCTGGGGAGTTTTCTTAATGGGGTCAATGATATGGAGTGGTTTCCATTTCGAATTCGGGAATCCTTTGCCACAAAATTTGCTGCGGTTTCCGACCGTATGCATCATTGGCTTTGTTCCACACCTCCTGGTTCTATCCGGGATTATAGTTTGCTCGATGATTTACGGGATGGCACTCATGCTCTCAGCATCAACCCCTACTACCGACTCGTCTGCCATGAATTTGCGCCAGAGGCTGGCGAACGCTCATAGCAATATGCAGGCCAACGTGTCCTTGGCGGCAATTCGAATCACACGAGACATGGACTTTTATACGGCACTTCTGCGAACAGGATTCGCCGCAATCACAATGGCAAGTGAAGCCGTATATCTCAACGAAGAGCGAAGCGTAAATTTACCGCACCACACGTGGCTGGAAGAGGCACGTTTTCGAGAAGTGGAGGAGCTGCGAAACCAGGCTGTCGGAATGAGGTTTGAAAATGAACAAATTGGAACAATTGGACTGATCCCGGTCAAGAAAGGGACAGAACCTGGTGCTAGTGGGTTTGCTCGCGAACGGGCTGCCCAGAAAGTCACCACGGGTCGCAGTGCCAGGGCTGGCAGGCTGACCACTGGTGTTGCGGAGAGAAGTTCAACATGGATGATGGCGTTGGAGTACCTGCTCAAGATTGCCCGACTGTTTGCTAGCGTCGGCGCTTTGTCACTGCTATGGTTTCTGGGTCGGCTTCGACTTCGCACACAGCCTGCATGTCTTCTCTGGTTAGCACGTAGCCGGAAACTCGGGACTGGGCACAGGGCTTCGATGGAGGACAACCCTGATGGCCTGAGTCAGCGTACACCTTATTCACCAGGTGGACACGCTGAGCCTGGCATAGAAGGAATCGATGTCGAGTTTTGGTTCAGGCAAGCCAACGATAATCAAGATGAAGCCAACCTGGATGCTGAATTGTACAATTACTGGGCTGCCGGTGGCTGGTGGGGAGTCAGCGACATGAGCGGTGATTATGTGCCAAAAGAAAGCAGCGAAGTATGGGATACGACAAGCGTTCTCTCTTCGTCGTCTGTCGAAGCAGATGATGAAGGATGTGAAACATCGAGCTTCAAAGACGACAAGCACGACAACTTGATAAAGACGTCGAGTCGTGAGAGCCGTCTCGTCGCCGACCCGATCTGGGATGCAAATCACCTCGCTAGGCTTCTGCATCCAGCCACTCTTGAAGAACAAGAGGAGGCGCGAGCATTGTCCGCCCACCTGCAGTCTGACAAAGTTCTGACACGATCGGCTTTTCGGCGCCATGAACAACTTCGTCGCAGTCGTGTCCTCTTGCGTACGGGACTCGCGGGTCACACCATGAGTGCTTCCAAGGACCGAAACACAAGGCTGAGGCCTGATGACCTTGATCAAGCATTAGAACAGATCCTTTTGTCTCGACGTCGTCGACGGATGCCGGGTTCACTTGAAGCGCAACCCAATTCAAGCATGGAGGTGGGAGTTGAAGAGAGTCCAAGCCTGCCCTGTGTTGTTTGCCACATGTCAGCTCGAACAATCATAGTTTGGCCGTGTCGTTGTTTATGTCTTTGCGATGGCTGTCGGGTCTCACTGGCTATGAATAATTTCGAGAAATGTGTCTGCTGTCGCAGGGATGTCCACAGCTTCAGTCGCATCTACGTGCCCTAGTCACTTCTACAGCCATTGAATACATGGGAGTGAAAAAATCAGAGTACGGAAACGGGTGGCAAGGGGATTTTGGTCACCATTTCTATAGTGACAAACGTCCTATAGCAAGGCATCTCGTTGCTTCAACATCACATAAACTGGCTTAGTAATTCAACCTCATTACATCGCTGCCCATTCAATGCTGTAAGTCTGAATCGAGCCCAAGTCCGAACTCTTGGACGCATCATGTCCACCAATCAAGAAAGCCTTCTTCACAGCCGTAGCCAAACGGCCCCCTCCCACGATATCTAGAATTGGGATTTGTTCCTCCCAGCCGTATTCGTTGGCCATGAAGTGAGCATGGAAGCGAAGAGGGTCACCGGGATATACACTGTACCTGGAGCCGAAACGCAAGCCAGGGGTCGTGTAGTGGCCCCGTAAGTTTAATAAGCCGCATAAGGTAGGATTGACTGTCCTAGAGGCGGCATGCGGTTCACTAACAGATGTAACAAGCGTTACACTGGAAACTGGCGTCACGGCTAAGGGTCCTACATTTGCATTTTGATTTTCGCAATTCATGGGTTTACCCTGAGTGGTCATAAAGTGAGCTTCATCACCTCGTCCAGAATGCAGGCTATTTACGGCCTGAGAACTTGGCTCCAGACACACCATCTTCCCAGCTATTTTGGAAGCTGATCTTTGGGATAGGGTGTAGCGGGCGGCTTGCTTGTTGTTTCGCAAAGATGCAATGTAACGCCTTCGAAAAGCGGAATTTCTGTCAGATTGCAAAGCGGCGTTGTGAGCATCCGCATCATCTAAAACATGTGCCAATTTTTTATGCAGAAGAATCTCGACTTCCTCAGGGCGCAGTTCGACTGGAAGACCGAGAAAGACATTTTGAGTTGGCTGTTGTGGTGTTGTTCCGACGAGAGTACCGTTGATATATTCACAGCGTCTGAGAAAGGCAACCGCATCAGGATCGAAAACGAGATATCGCCCTGCTATTTTGGCTATCCTAATGGTTTCGTGACTCTTGAATTCATCAATTGCAAGAGACATTTTCCCTAAGTTTGTATTATTCGATTAGCCTCATGACATTGGGGCAAAGATTCAAAATGACTAGGGTATTGGCAGCTAAATCATAAGTCGTCTTCGTAATTGTGAATGTGTCATCAATGGAATTCAGAGGATTGACAGATATTCATTGTTATAATCATGAAGCAAGCAAATCAAACGGGAGACAAAAGAAAACGTCTGCGATTGTGCTTACCTTGTTGTGGAATGCTCGTTGAGCAAAGGAAATCTCGTGAGAGTGCAAAATTTGCTTTGGAAAAATCCGAACAAAACCATTTGCAATAGAGGTGCTGTGTGGCATATGCAAGTGGCGGGGCGGATGTATCCACCAATCCTGCATAAGTACCTACATACCTAGATACCTAGTACATATTGTATAAGTACCTAGGTACCTATGCACGTGAGTGTGTATAGGGAGCGGTCAAGTTGTAGCCAGAATTAACCACGAACTCCTTCTCTAGAACTTGAGATCTTGCGTTGGCGGCCTTGAAGGCGCCGGAGAAGGTTCCTCGAGGCCAACAGGAGGTAAACTAAAAGGACTGATCAAAATGCCACTTGAAGCACTAAGCCTGAAAGCCATCTCCTCTCTCTTCCAGCACCCTTTTAGGCCACCGCCTTTTTCGTGAAAGACTGGCATTGCATGGAAGCGAACCAGACCTTGCGCCTTGTTGCTTTCAGTCTCAGAAGTATCGGCAGCCCCGGCTGACTTGGGAAGCGGTACAAGCTCTACAACGCCATCAAAGAGAATTTCGATCCATTTGCAAAGGCCCGCGGTGCGTGGATAAAGCGATGAAGGGAGCGTCACCATTATAATCAGCCGAGTGGGATTTTGTCGCAATAAGCTTCGCAGGCAGTGCAAAAACCGGAGCACATCGTCAGGCTTACATCCTTCTGCGGGATATAAGGCCGGCGATAGTAGACTTGGCACAATGACTCGATGTACGGACGAAGATGAACTATTTAACTTCGTTCGAAGGCGTAAGAGAACGTCCGAGAAAACGCAGGGCGAATCACGTTTTGACATCCCAAATAAAGGATATGTGATTAGTTGTCCGTGTGCACTGTGAGCGTCTAACTTTTTTGTAAGATCGAAAGAGTGGCAGAATGTTGGCATGTCACCAAATGCTGGTTTATCTGTTCTGATGAGCTTTAAAAATGCTTGAAGTAATTTCGTTGGAACTAACCGTTGGTAGACGCTTGATTTCCTAGAGAGTCGTATCTCCATGCTATTTTCATCTTCTGCAAGTCTTGCTGTGTTTGAACATTTGCCTTGTCCTTGGCCTCTTTGAGACCTGGTATCTCCCGACGCCAATTATCTCCGAAGCCTACGACGTGAACATCATGGCCCTGGACTAAGCCTTCTCCAGCAAAATAACGCAGTAGGACTCCGCCAAAATCTGTTGTCCCAGACTCCTCAATCAACAAGGAACTTCCCATGGGCATTCCCGCATGACCGGCCAAAAGTTGATCTAATGAAGCAGTACCTGTCGACGTCGTGGGTCGACCGTCCAGCGGGGATGGACGAGTGCCTTGGAGAGCTTCTTGGTCAGGCCGAGGTGCGGATGGCACCTTTGAACCGTTTATGAGCAGACCGCGCTTGCGAAACGACATTATTATGCCTTGGCTAGTTAGGCTATTCACGATGCTGCGACTAGCGTATCGACGGAAAAAGCTCAAAAGACGGAAAAGCAACAGCTAAAAAGGCGATAGGTGTCGCTCACACCGATGGATTGAATAATGTAAGCACAACTTTCATCCTCAGGTGACCGAGGAAAATGAGTTGGAAGCTACTGTGGGTCGGTGGGAGAGGGCCTCGATTAACGGATATGCTTATAGCGGCATGCACGATTTTCTCCGAGAGTGCGCACCTGGTATAATCTGCCGAGCACTTGCGTCGAGCGACAAATCAGAAGAAACGAGACTTGCTATAGTTCTTCTTTTTCCCTGACGTTACTCGTCTTTCTTGCGCCTTCTTATTGCCGGTGTTACTTCAAATCTTGCACTGGATTTTTCTTGCACTGCTCATATTTGTAACGCACAAAGCTGCTGAGGCTGATTGCCCTTGGCTTCTAATAATCATTGCTATGTCCAGCGGCAGCAGTGATGCGACTCTTTACGAGGAAAGCTTTACAGTCACGGACTACGACCAATCAAAATATGATCGAGTTGCACGGATCTCATGTACTTCAGCCGACTCGCACACAGTCATGGTTCTCGATATCAACACTGAACTTTTCCCTTGCGCGGTAGCTGATTCCTTACATGTTGTTCTTTCAACAACCCTGTCGCCAGACGGTAGCAAGGAAGTCGAAAAAGGATGGCGAGATGTTGGCAAAGGAGCAGATGCCCCAGCAACGCTAGCCGATCTTTACGATTATGTTTGCTATGGCAAGATCTACAAGTTTGAAGAAACCTATGACGGAAATACTATGTATGCTATTGAAAGCTTTCGGCATTGTTGATTTTCCCCTTCAAACCACATACAGCTCTAATTATACCACCCATTTACTAATTGAGCATTCGCAACTTGCAGCAATGCCTATGTCTCATTTGGAGGATTGCTTATGTCCCTGCAAGGACCCGTTAAAAAGCTTACGCCGCTACGAGTCGACAACGTCTACCTCCTGATCAAGAAATAAAGTGTTTGCGCGGCACTGATCAAAGTGCAGCTGCGAGTCGGTGTTCAGCTTAGATCGATCAGGAATATAAGGCTGGTGCAAGCAGTACATTATTCGTTTTCGTGAGTTCGAAATGAACGAGCTTCGTAGACAACGAAAATAATTGTGCAAGGGATTGTAAAATGTCTATTCCTGAACCCTCTTTATGCAAAAGCTTCACAATATGTATAGAGCTCGCATGTCTAACTTAATTGTAGTGCCATTCTGTTTAGCATGAGTTAAGGAATGACAATATGCAATGCACTTGTTAGTGATTAGCATTAGCACAGGACTGGTAATTTTTAGTTACAATGCTATAAGAAGTAAAAATTTAGCATTAATATCGCAGGTTATATTATGCAGTGGTAATATTTGTCATGATAGTCTGAAATGATTCAACAATCTCATTAAGCATGTTGTGGAATGATAGTATATGGAGCTATGTAGAGACTATCTAAGAGGAGATGCTAGCTATATATAAAATGTGTGTGATAGGCATCTTAGGCTAGATGCCTAAGATATAAGGCTATATATTAGGGTATTATAAACTAAAGGTTCTAGCTAAGGTAAGACTAAGGAATTCTATAATATTTAACACTACTTCTATAGTTAAATAATAAGCTTATATAAACTATATATAAATTCTATTTATTTAAAAGGAAAATAATCTACCTAAGCTATTATACTATAGTTAATTATATACCTAAGGCTTTATATTAGCTACTTATTATAGTATTTATAATAGCGCTATTAGTAAAAAAAGTAAAAGAAAAATAAGAAAAAATAAGGTTTCCTTATAAAACTTAGGTCTTAGCTAACTAAAAGTTAATAACTTATAGTTATTTATATATTATAGTTTAAATATATTAAATATCTTTAGGTTTAAGGATAGTGTAAAAGGTAAGGCTTTTATAACTAATTAAGCTAATATTACTAATATTAAAAGAGAATTAGTAAGAAGTAAGGATATATTAGAGTTACTATATATAAAGCCTAAAAAGTTATATTAAGGAGATTTTAAGAAAATCCCTTAATATTATTTAGTACTATAAAAGCTGCCTTTATAGCTATATATAATATCCTTATAAAGTTAATATATTTTTTATAGTAAAGGCCTTTTATAAGGCTATTAGCAATTATTTAATTAGTACTAATATATTTAAAGTAAAAGAGGCTATTATAGACTCTTTATATAATCTATTTATATTATAAGTTAATATACTATATATAGCTATAATACTTTTTATTTAATACATTTACCTTTATATTTTAGCTATTAGTAAATAGTAATAGTAAGTAAAGTTAATTAAAGCTAAAGTCTTTAATAATTTAAAATACTTAGGTTATAGATAATACTATTAGTATAAGATTAAGAAATTCTATCTTAGTAGTGCTTAAAGCTACTAAAGCTTACTACTTTAAAGACTATAATATTAGTCTGTTATTAATAAGTATAATATAGCCTATAGTAGAACGCTTAATATTAAGATAATTTATATAAAAGGCATTACTATATTTAGATATATAAAAAATTTAATTATAGGTACTTTAGGTTAATTTACTACTTAAAATAATACTTAGGTTAGTTATCTCTTTTAAGTATTACTAAAGGTGCTTTTAAAAATTATAATAAATCTACTTTAGTACTAAATTTATAGTATTAAGCTTATTTACTATAAATATAATATTTAGCCTTATATATATAAAGAGCTAATTAAAGCACTTAACCTTACTTTACTAATTTATAAGGTTTCTAACTATCTTAAGGTCTTTTTAATTTAAAGGGATTTCTACCTTAAGCTTCTAAGGTATATAGGTAGAGGTAAAGTTAAAGATTTTAAAACGCTTAATAATAAACTTTATATATTTCTCTTAGTAAAGGAATATAGTCTTTTAGTTATAATTCTATATAAATTATATATTAAGAAATATATAAACCTTACTAAGGCGCTTTATTTTATATTAAGTCTTTAAAAGATTAAGAATTATAGTAATTAGTAAGTTAAAAGATATAGTAATAATAATATTATTAATATAAAGAAGTAAGAAAACGTTATTATTGTATATAAAGATATAGAGCTTACTTAAAAGTTAGTAGAAGCTATATTTTATAAGCTTATTAGAGATATTATTAAGTTACTAAAGTAGTAATATTAAAAGACTATAAAGTGCTTAATTAAGATAGTAAACTCTATCTATACTATTACTATAATCTTAAGGCTGCTAAATAAAGACCTTAGTTTATACTTTTATATTTAAAAAGGCATTAATAGTATTATATTATTGCTACTTTAGGTTTAAGATAGTAACTATTATATAAAAACGTATAAAGAGACTAAATAAGCAATTATAGTATATAGGTCTTTTACTTTAAAAACCTTAGTGTTTTAGTTATTATAAACTACTTAATAAGCTTTTAGATAAGGTAGTCCTTTAATAGGGTATTTAATAGTATAAACCTAGCAGCTATTAAATATTACTGTATTTTTAAGTAGTAGAATAAGATATTAGCTATCTTTCTATTATATTTTTTTAAGCTCTTTAAGCTTAGTAGGGTGCTAAAAGGTTTAGTAGTTAGGAAAATCCTTAGCTTAAAACCAGTTAAATAGTATTAAAATTAGTGTATCTGTAATATTTATAGCTTATATTATTATTATATAATATAATAGATTTATATTATTATTTAGCTTATAGATATTATCTTTATAGTATTAAATTAAGGTATTTATAGCATTTAAAGCGTAAAAAGCGTGTTTTTTGCTATATATAGTAATATATAAATAGTTCTTATAAACCCTAATATATAATAAGCGCTATATATTAGTTACTGCTAGGCTTTAACTTTAACTAATAGACCTTAAGGTACTTAAATGTGTTTTTTATGCTTATAGGTTTTATAATTAATGTCTAAATTCCTTACTATAAAGAGGTAAAGAGATCTCTTTAAAAATAATTTCTAAGAACTTAGCAGATATAATACCTTTATTTATATTAGCTTCTTCTTTATATATATCTTTAATTAAGAGTCTTAGTTTAAAAAGGTTAACTTAATATTAAAAGGGGTTAATAATTAATTCTTTAATTAGTTTTTTATATTAGTTTATTTACTTTAATAATAGTAATTTTGTTAGGCTCTTTAATATTATAGTTAAAGGTCTAAAGAGACTATATTTTAGTAGGTCTCTTAAAGGAGTTATTAATCTTATGTTTATTTAATTAGTTAAAGTGTTAATTTTTAGTAGCTATACTACTAATTTAGTACTTTATAAAGGTTCTTTAGTACTTTATTAAGTGTTTAAAAGTAGGTTAGAATACAGCTTTATAGGAGGTAGGTCTTTTATAAGTAATATTAATAGTAAATTAATAATTTTTCTACCTTCTTTTTTAAATATAAGATTAATAAGTTTAGTAACAAATTTAATCTTTTCTTTAGTATTTTAGAATATATCTAATCCCTCCTAGAACCTTATATTATAAGCTTATATAATATAATTATTTTTAGGGAGCTAAACCTTATAAAGATAATATTTAGGGCCTTCTATACCTATTAAGCAGCCTTTCTTAGCTTATAAAGCTATTTTTATAGCCCTAATACGCCGCTCTTTTAGTATATATATATAGGCTATATAGCTCTATATTTAAAGATTTTTAATAGATACCTTATTAATTAGACTAATCTTATTAAACAATGCTTATTATAGCGATTTTCTATTATTAGTGCTATTTATAGGTAATAGGTTAGTTATTATAGTAGTATACTTTATAGTATATAGCTAAAGGATATTAAGAAGCTTAGTATTAATTATAAAAGTATAAGCTATATCTATAAGGGTTCTCTTAGCTCTTTTAATAATGCCTTAATAGGCTAGAATATAAGGAGTATTAGTATAAAAAATAATACCTTTTTTATAGTAGTAATTAGCAAATTTCTTACTAAAGAATTCTATAATGTTATTTATATAGAAGTATTTTATAGTAAAGCTACTACTTATGTTTTTTATAGCGTTTTGCTAGACTTTAATAGCCTTTTAAGAAGATTTATAACTAATAGTTAGAATTACTTAGTAAAACTAGGTATATATATTAATTATATATAAAGTGTAGTTCTTACTGCTAAAGCCTTTAGGTTTATAAATAATATAGTCTTAGAAAACCCTATTTAAAAAGGAATAAGTATTAGTCTAAGGCTTATAATATATAATTTAGTCTGCTTTAGTAAGATAGTAAGCTTTATAATAGAAATTACTTAAAGAGATAGAATTAATTAATATACCTACTTTTTTATATATATAAAGTATTTAGTCTTTCTTAGTATACCTAAGTCTCTTATATAAAAGACTATATTTAATATTCTTTATAATAGCTTTAGTTAGCAGTGCTATAAAGTTAAAGTAAGGCTTTTTATTATATAGCTTAAGTACTATAATATTAGAGGCCTATTAAAAAGAAGCTATAAGTTAGCTTAAGGACTTTATAATTAGTTAGTTTATAAATCTATTTATAATAATACTAGCTTTATAAAGGAAACTAAGAGAAATTATATTAACTTCTGCTCTTAAGGTAAGCTATATATTTAATAGCTTTAGGTAGCTTCCCTTAATAGGTAGCTTAACTATTTTAATACCTTTAATAGTAAGAGGTTAACTATTACTTATAGTTATTAGTTTAACTTTAATATTAGTATTTAAGTATATAAACTACTTTATAGAATTAAATATATAGTTACTATAATTTATATTTAAAATATAATCCTTTCTTATAAGGTGTATAAGGCTTGTTGCTACTATATATATATTATTAGCGTTTATAGTTATACTATTAAAGGTATTTTTAGCCTTTATAATATCTATAAATATAATACTTTTTACTAACTTATCTTTTTTTTTTAAAGAAGTAGCTTTCTTAGCTTTTAAATAGGCTTTAATCTTTAGTATTATAAGTTTTAAATAAAGCTTCTAATACTTTTCTTTTAAATACTTAGGCTTTCTAAGTAGAATATAGTATTTATACTCTAAAGTTAAACCCTTCTTTTTATTAAAAGATATTATAGTCTAGCCTAAAAGGCTACTGCTTTTTAGCAATAATAGTATTATTAATATTCTTAGGGGAGAAGGAGGAAGCCCTTCTCCCCTCCGCTATATATTTAGCTTATATATAATATAGGTGTATAAGAGCGACTCTAAGTAAGCCCTATAAGCCTATAAAGGGCCTATAGAGGGAGCGCTTAAAATCTAAGCCTAAAGCTTAAATCTATTATATAGCCCCCTTCTTACTCTTTATTTAGCTATTTTATATAAAAGGTAAGGACCTACTATAGTTTAATAGTAAGGGAATAATAACTTATATAATATATATCCCACTACCTATTCTTAAAAATCCACCTAAGCCCCTACTTTATTAGTATTAAGGGCCTACTTTAGCAGCTAGCTTAATACTATTTATAGCTAATTTAGCTTAATAAGAAAATCACTATTCTATCTAAAACTAAATATATAAATAAATAAAATAATAAACTATTTTAAAAAGGAAATCTAAGTAAGCTAACTATAAGTAATTTAAAGGATATATATAATTACTTTAAGCTTATAATAAGATATAAAATCTCCTATATCCTACCCTATACCCCCTAATATATCCCTTTAAACTATTACTTAACCCCTATTTTTTCTATAAAAATATCTCTTTATATATATTTAAAGAGACCTTTTTTATACTTTATTCTTTACCTTTTAGCCTTTTATCTATAATTATTATGCTATTTTTATAATCTCTTACTATATCCTTTACTCTTTTTATATTATTAGCTTACTCTCTTTCTACTTTTATAAAGCCTTTATAAAATAAGCTTAAAAGACCCTTCTTAAACCTTATTTACTAACTAATAAATACCTATACTATATTTACTACTACTAATATACCTAAAAAATATTACTTACTTAGTAATAACTCTTAAACTATAAAATATTTTATAATAGTAAGTAATTTTAATAATAAGGTATATAATCCTTAGTATATTATTTAAATATAGTGCTTAAGTTATCTTATTTATATCTTAAAAAATAGCTACCTTAATTATAAGCCTAACCTTAATAAAGCCTATTTAAAGTGCTATTAAAAGTATAAAAAGTATATATAAAGACACTATATTCTTACTATTAACCCTACTCTCTACTATATTATTTATAATATAGCTAAGGCTATAAACTAAGGTAAGGCTATTAATATATTAGCTTAAAAGGTAGCTTTTAAGTAGTTAGCTACTTATATAAAGTTAACTACCTAGTTCTTAACTTTAGGGAAACACTTTTAAGTGCTATATAAAGCTATTTATAGCTTAGCTAAGGGCGCTACTAGCAATTAATCTACCTCTTTTTAGCCCTTAGTTAGCGCCCCCTTTACCCCTTTATTAGAAACCTTATAAATACTATCTATTACCTTTTTAGCTATTACTACTACCTTATCCCCTACCTTTACCTTTATTATTACTACTTTATCCTTTACTATTTTAAATACTATCTTATATTATACTAATACTAAACTTACTTTTATATACACTACTTTTTTTTAATATATAGCCTTAGTTTAAAATATAGCTATAATATTAAAGAATCTTACCTTTATTTATATAGTATAATTATTTTACTTACTATTTACACTTAAGATAATTCTTTTATTACATTTATTTTTACCTCTTTTTACTATACTATACACTTAACTATTACTTAGTTTATACCTTTTTAAAAGCTTACTACCTAACTATTATTAAGTTTTTAAGCTATATTAAATAAACTATTTAGCTTTTATTACTACTTACTTTTAATTTTTAAGCACTCTCTTTTTAAGCTATTTTTTATTAATACTTTTAATACTACTCTCCTTACTAAGTAAGCTAAAAGTAGTATAACTTACTTTACTCCTTACTTAATTAATATATTTATATACCTTACTACTATTATTACTACTTTTATTATTATTAGTAGTAAAAGCAGTAATAGTAGCTATAATAATAGCCCTACTACTACCTTATTTTTAGTTTTATCCTTAGCCCTATTTACTATAGCTGCTTTTTATTTTATAATAGCCTTTTTTACTAACTAGCTTATCTTTACTTTACTTTATTACTTACTTCTATTTATTTACTAAGCTTAGCTACTTACTAAGTACTAAACTTTAGCTTATAATAGCTTTATTACCCCCTTATTTAGTAGTTTATTTAAATATACTATAGCTAATATATCTTAAGTTCTTTTATCTTAGCCCTAACCCTTTTCTATCTTATCTTAGCCCTTACTTACTATACCTTTATTCTCCTTTTTTTTATATTACTAAGCTATATTTATTATACTTATATTATCTTTAACTACCTTACTTATACTAATACCTTTATAAGCTAATATTTACTATTACTTTAATTATAAGTATCCCTTTAGTTAAGCTAATAATACCTTAAGTTATTCTTAGCCCCTTTTTATAGCTTATTATCTATTACTTACTACTACCTTAAATATTCCTTATCTATTACTTATTATTACCTTAAATATTCTTTATTTATTATTTATTACTATTTTAGCTATTTTTTATCTATTACTTACTATTACCTTAACTAAGTCTTTTACTACTAT
Organism: Claviceps sorghi; assembly: GCA_018360135.1. Classification (NCBI taxonomy): domain Eukaryota; kingdom Fungi; phylum Ascomycota; class Sordariomycetes; order Hypocreales; family Clavicipitaceae; genus Claviceps; species Claviceps sorghi. Next base: position 618 of record SRPV01000073.1, on the reverse strand, counting down.
TTTATTTATACTTACTATTTTTTACTAACCTATCCCCCTTTTACCTTATTATTATAAAGTAATATTAATTAGTTTACTACCCTTACTTAGCTAAACCTTAGCTAGCTTTTAAATACTTATTAGTTTATAGCATTACTTTTTATTTAGCTTTTATATACTTAAGCTAGCCTTAATATAAAAGTAGAATACTAATAGCTAATATTACTTAGTATAAGTTAAAGAGCTAGCTAAAGATAAAGAGAAGGAAGATAGTAATAAAAGTAAATAGTTAAGTATTTATTAAAAGAGAAGAAGAATAATTTATAGTATATTAAAGTAATTTATTAGAGTTTAAGTAGGCCTTTTATTAAATATAAAATAAAAGTTAATAAATATATAACTAAATTATTATATAAATATATATTACTTTACTTAGCTTTAAACTAAGCTAAAGCCTTAATATTCTTTACGCTTTTTAAGAGCTTTTATATTAGCTATATATAGCCTACCTATTTTATTAAGATATTATATTAGCTCCTTTAACCTTAAGTATTAGAAATAAGGGGTTTACAGAGGCTTTTGCCCTCTGAATTACTAAGGTAGTGAGGCTTAGTAAGCCAGAAGCCAGAAGGGCTCTGC